>JABEVN020000082.1:0-123165 GCA_013146195.2 Codonopsis lanceolata
TCAATAGATTCCACGATAATCATAACTATCTTTGTTCTAATCTTTTTATTAAACATGTTCATTTGTCTTACGCATTGAAACTTTGTCTTTAACCTTTATGAGCATTTATATTTTCTATAATCTAGTCTCAAGTTTTGAATATTAAGCTCGATAATGATATGGGTAAATTACTTTTTTCAACATTTTATGAAGTCATATGTTGGACGGCAGGAAACACATAAGGTAATTACGTTTTACCCAGGGAGGTCTTACAAATGATTGCGAGCAACCATTTCAACTTGAAGGATTGGAATTGCCTTTTCAGAGTCACACTTTGGATGAACGTATTTCAAGATGCGGACTACGAGAAAGTCCCTTGCTCTATGAAATATACAATATGTATAACTAGGAATCTTAAGCACTAAGAAATACCTCCTACAACAAAAAGCATGTAACTAACATGTCTATCTTGCAACACCTTTCCAGATATACGTTTGAATTGGCTCCTGATTAGTCTTTAGCATTCCTTTATAAGATCAAGATAAGAAAATTATGATTCGTGCTTCCAGTCAATAGATTCCACCAGTAATCATAACTATCTTTGTTCTAATCTTTTATTAAACATGTTAATTTGTCTTATGCATTGAAACTTTGTCTTTAACCTTTCTGAGCATTTATATTTTCTATAATCTAGTCTCAAGTTTTGAATATTAAGCTCGATAATGATCTGGGTAAATTACTTTTTTCAACATTTTATGAAGTCATATGTTGGGCGACGAGGAAACACATAAGGTAATTACGTTTTACCGAGGAGGTCTTACAAATGATTGCGAGCAACCATTTCAACTTGAAGGATTGGAATTGCCTTTTCGAGTCACACTACGGATGAGCGTATTTCAAGATGCGGACTACGAAAGTCCCTTGCTCTATGAAATATAAAATATGTATAACTAGGAATCTTAAGCACTAAGAAATACCTCCTACAACAAAAGCATGTAACTAACAGGTCTATTACTGCAACACCTTTCCAGATATACGTTTGAATTGACTCCTGATTAGTCTTTAGCATTCCTTTATAAGATCAAGATAAGAAAATTATGATTCGTGCTTCCAGTCAATAGATTCCACCAGTAATCATAACTATCTTTGTTCTAATCTTTTATTAAACATGTTCATTTGTCTTCTGCATTGAAACTTTGTCTTTAACCTTTGAGCATTTATATTTTCTTTTGAATAATGCTCGATAATGATGGGTAAATTACTTTTTCAACATTTTATGAAGTCATATGTTGAATGACGAGGGGGAAACACATAAGGTAATTACGTTTTACCGGGGAGGTCTTACAAATGATTGCGGAACCATTTCAACTTGAAGGATTGGAATTGCCTTTTGAGTCACACTGCGGATGAGCGTATTTCAAGATCGGACTACAGAAAGTCCCTTGCTCTATGAAATATACAATATGTATAACTAGGAATCTTAAGCACTAAGAAATACCTCCTACAACAAAAGCATGTAACTAACGGGTCTATCTTGCAACACCTTTCGGAATATACGTTTGAATTGGCTCTGATTAGTCTTTAGCATTCCTTTATAAGATCAAGATAAGAAAATTATGATTCGTGCTTCTACCCGTCAATAGTTTCCACCGGTAATCATAACTATCTTTGTTCTAATCTTTTATTAAACATGTTCATTTGTCTTACGCATTGAAACTTTGTCTTTAACCTTTCGAGCATTTATATTTTCTATAATCTAGTCTCAAGTTTTGAACATTAAGCTCGATAATGATGCGGGTAAATTACTTTTTCAACATTTTATGAAGTCATATGTTGGACGGCGAGGAAACACATAAGGTAATTACGTTTTACCCGGGGAGGTCTTACAAATGATTGCGAGCAACCATTTCAACTTGAAGGATTGGAATTCCCTTTTAGAGTCACACTACGGATGAGCGTATTTCAAGATACGGACTACGAGAAAGTCCCTTGCTCTATGAAATATACAATATGTATAACTAGGAATCTTAAGCACTAAGAAATACCTCCTACAACAAAAGCATGTGCCTAACTAACGGTCTAATCTTGCAACACCTTTCCGGATATACGTTTGAATTGGCTCCTGATTAGTCTTTAGCATTCCTTTATAAGATCAAGATAAGAAAATTATGATTCGTGCTACCAGTCAATAGTTTCCACCGGTAATCAAAACAATCTTTGTTCTAATCTTTTATTAAACAAGTTCATTTGTCTTCTGCATTGAAACTTTGTCTTTAACCTTTACGAGCATTTATATTTTCTATAATCTAGTCTCAAGTTTTGAACATTAAGCTCGATAATGATGCGGGTAAATTACTTTTTCAACATTTTATGAAGTCATATGTTGGACGACGGGAAACACATAAGGTAATTACGTTTTACCGGAGGGGTCTTACAAATGATTGCGAGCAACCATTTCAACTTGAAGGATTGGAATTGCCTTTTAGAGTCACACTACGGATGAGCGTATTTCAAGATCGGACTACGAGAAAGTCCCTTGCTCTATGAAATATACAATATGTATAACTAGGAATCTTAAGCACTAAGAAATACCTCCTACAACAAAAGCATGTAACTAACGGGTCTAATCTTGCAACACCTTTCCAGATATACGTTTGAATTGGCTCTGATTAGTCTTTAGCATTCCTTTATAAGATCAAGATAAGAAAATTATGATTCGTGCTACCAGGTCAATAGTTTCCACCGTAATCATAACTATCTTTGTTCTAATCTTTTATTAAACATGTTCATTTGTCTTACGCATTGAAACTTTGTCTTTAACCTTTCGAGCATTTATATTTTCTATAATCTAGTCTCAAGTTTTGAACATTAAGCTCGATAATGATGCGGGTAAATTACTTTTTCAACATTTTATGAAGTCATATGTTGGACGGCAGGAAACACATAAGGTAATTACGTTTTACCGGGGAGGTCTTACAAATGATTGCGAGCAACCATTTCAACTTGAAGGATTGGAATTGCCCTTTTGAGAGTCACACTCGGATGAGCGTATTTCAAGATCCGGACTACGAGAAAGTCCCTTGCTCTATGAAATATACAATATGTATAACTAGGAATCTTAAGCACTAAGAAATACCTCCTTACAACAAAAGCATGTAACTAACGGGTCTAATCTTGCAACACCTTTCCAGATATACGTTTGAATTGGCTCTGATTAGTCTTTAGCATTCCTTTATAAGATCAAGATAAGAAAATTATGATTCGTGCTTCCAGTCAATAGTTTCCACCGGTAATCATAAACTATCTTTGTTCTAATCTTTTATTAAACATGTTCATTTGTCTTACGCATTGAAACTTTGTCTTTAACCTTTAGAGCATTTATATTTTCTATAATCTAGTCTCAAGTTTTGAACATTAAGCTCGATAATGATGCGGGTAAATTACTTTTTCAACATTTTATGAAGTCATATGTTGGACGGCGAGGAAACACATAAGGTAATTACGTTTTACCTGGGGAGGTCTTACAAATGATTGCGAGCAACCATTTCAACTTGAAGGATTGGAATTCCCTTTTTGAGTCACACTACGGATGAGCGTATTTCAAGATGCGGACTACGAAAAGTCCCTTGCTCTATGAAATATACAATATGTATAACTAGGAATCTTAAGCACTAAGAAATACCTCCTACAACAAAGCATGTAACTAACTTGGTCTAATACTGCAACACCTTTCCAGATATACGTTTGAATTGGCTCCTGATTAGTCTTTAGCATTCCTTTATAAGTTCAAGATAAGAAAATTATGATTCGTGCTACTAGTCAATAGTTTCCACCAGTAATCATAACTATCTTTGTTCTAATCTTTTATTAAACATGTTCATTTGTCTTCTGCATTGAAACTTTGTCTTTAACCTTTCTGAGCATTTATATTTTCTATAATCTAGTCTCAAGTTTTGAATATTAAGCTCGATAATGATGTGGGTAAATTACTTTTTTCAACATTTTATGAAGTCATATGTTGGACGACAAGAAACACATAAGGTAATTACGTTTTACCCCGGGAGGTCTTACAAATGATTGCGAGCAACCATTTCAACTTGAAGGATTGGAATTGCCTTTTAGAGTCACACTCACGGATGAACGTATTTCAAGATCTGGACTACAGAAAGTCCCTTGCTCTATGAAATATACAATATGTATAACTAGGAATCTTAAGCACTAAGAAATACCTCCTACAACAAAAGCATGTAATTAACATGTCTAATATTGCAACACCTTTCCAGATATACGTTTGAATTGGCTCCTGATTAGTCTTTAGCATTCCTTTATAAGATCAAGATAAGAAAATTATGATTCGTGCTTCCAGTCAATAGATTCCACCAAGAATCATAACTATCTTTGTTCTAATCTTTTATTAAACATGTTCATTTGTCTTCTGCATTGAAACTTTGTCTTTAACCTTTCTGAGCATTTATATTTTCTATAATCTAGTCTCAAGTTTTGAATATTAAGCTCGATAATGATCTGGGTAAATTACTTTTTTCAACATTTTATGAAGTCATATGTTGGACGACAGGAAACACATAAGGTAATTACGTTTTACCCAGGGAGGTCTTACAAATGATTGCGAGCAACCATTTCAACTTGAAGGATTGGAATTCCTTATTTCGAGTCACACTCTAGATGAACGTATTTCAAGATTTGGACTACAGAAAGTCCCTTGCTCTATGAAATATACAATATGTATAACTAGGAATCTTAAGCACTAAGAAATACCTCTACAACAAAAGCATGTAACTAACATGTCTAATATCCGCAACACCTTTCCGGATATACGCTTGAATTGGCTCTCGATTAGTCTTTAGCATTCTTTATAAGATCAAGATAAGAAAATTATGATTCGTGCTTCCAACAATATATTCCACCAAGAATCATAACGTGACATCACGGAATCCCAAGGTCGTGCCGCCAAGACAAGCTAAAAGACGGACAAGCACCCGCTAAGCGTAGTAGTGCAAGTCCAGAGTTGAACCAACAAACGCTAAACAAGAATGAAAAGCCATAACGGCAAAACCGAATAACCAAAAACTAAAACCTGCGGAAGCAAATCATAAATGGGACCAAAACCTATAGTTTTAAACTAAGGAATACAAGGCTGAGAGACGACTTTCTCTCGACAAATCTACGACTCGCGTGACGCAACATTGCGCACGTACAACAAACCATCGGCAACCTAAGGCCGGCAAAACAACAAGAATTCCAACCTGATAAACGACAACTCAACGGCTATAACATGCCGGAGGAATAGATCAACTAATGAATAAGATATTCAAATTCTAACAACTAAACACAAGTCTCACGACTAACGTCGTCGGAGATGACAATACCAACAATACTAGAATGAGTGAGCTAAAGCATGCTCGAAATAACAAGGAATAACTTCTAAAAGATACAACAGCTCGACTAACGAGTCGGCTACCAAAATAATACAATAACACAATACTAACATAGTCTACCCAAGTAAAGTCTACATAACTTTACAATCGTGTCTCACAAATACAAAGTAACTTAATAACAATAAACCCAAGCTTAAAGCCCGGAAGACCACCTTCTAGGAATCACGATCCGAAGCCGCCACGCGTACTAACGGGATCACTGCAAAAACTAAGGAAAACAAACACACGAAATGAGTCATGATGACCCAGTAAGTTACTAAATGCAATTTATAGCATAACATGTCGTGGCATGGCATAATGCACAAGCATGTATAAAATCATGGCATCCTAATCGTATACCAACAAATAAACTGTATTAAGTCATCAAGCATCATGAACTTCATGAATCACATGTCACATTATCTTTCATGTAAGTGCTCATAGTAAGCCACATAAGGGTTAGAGAAGATACCCAAAACGCTCCGTTGTGTTGCTCCTGCAATACACAATATATCTGGTTCGTGCCATCGATGGTATGTGAATTCATCGACTGTCGTCGAGGGCTACTCGATCTCAATAGCAAGCCAATGCGGCACTTAACTGATACGGCAAAGGGGCTACTTCCCCACTGCGGCCAACAGTGGAGGTGTGTGTGGAGTCCCGGGTGCGGCGATCCATAGCGAGCACGAATCCCATAATTCGTGAAGGCGATGCATCGTCCCACCCTGACTTGAATAATAAACCAATTAATGCCAGCTGGACTCAATGCAATGCACAAGTAGATAATTACTCTCATGCTCAAACAAGAACCAAGACCGACCATAGCGGCATACCAAATCAAGTAGGACATAAAGCTCTACACACCAATTTCAACAATGCACATACTTGCACATACTTAACAAATTCAACCAACTTATAAGTTTAGTCAAAGAACCACATAATGAGGTACTTATAATCCTTAAGTCGTCAACAAATCGCATGTAGCATATAAGCTCAAGAAATCACAATGTGAGGTATACTATAACCCTCTATTCGAGGTCAAACCAAAGATTATCACTTTAGTCTATGAACAATCATAAATCAAGACTTAGCATTTAGGCGTTGCTTAAAGGCACACCGGACTCAATCATAGCCCCAATTGTCATACATACCCGACATTCACAAACCAAATCTCAAGGGCACTAAAGTTAAGCCGTAGTCATATTCTTGCAAGTGCTTTCATGTGCACGCGACCAAATTCCCTAAGAGAGAATTCATTCAAATAATCATTTCTTAAGGTAATACGAGATCATAAGTTGATCTCTAATGCTCCGTGCTCTACGAGCACGCTCTAATTAAATCCCCAATAAGCTTCTATGTCGTGGGTGTCACAAATGGGACACAATTCGAGAAGCTCGGGTACTCACAATCAAAACAACCAAACCCGAACATCGTAGGATTCCAACCTAAGGCTCACTAACATCTTATTGAAACTAAAATGACTCCATTGAGTCTTAATATCGCATTTCATCAAATACGCATTTCATACAACCCAAACTTAGCACATCATCCAAGTTTATAATAATTCTCCCAAAAATAATCCGGGCTTGTTTCCCAAGCCTAAAAGTCCAAGAATTCATCATATTCATAATCAATCAAAACCCAAATATCGTAGGGATTCAACCCGAGTTCATTAACACTCTAGTGAACTTATTTCGACTCCGTTGAGTCTAAATACTAAGTTTCATTCTTAGACCTTTCATCCATGACAACACCAATACCCACTTTATTTAACAACAATATATCCGATAATTCGGGCTTAAGTTCCCAAGCCCTAAAATTCACAACAAAATCCCAATCATAAATCAAAACCCATTTCATAAATATCATAATCCCACTTAAATGTTCTTACTCATGATATCATGTGAGTTCATACATCTAAAGCCCCAATCGTAGGCATAATTCCACAATAAACCCAAATAGCATAAAGGCATGATTTCTAGCATGCTCAAGCCTAGGAACACAAAATGAAGAGTAATCATATACATCAATAAGCATAGGAGTCATCTACAAATACCCCTAACAAGTTCATACTTCAAAAATCCCCAAAATTGGGCAAACATAGCATACAAGTTGTTCATTGCCCACAAATAGCATACAAGTTGTTTTCCTTAGGGCCAATGAACCAAAATCAAAGAAGGTAACTTACCTAGCTTGAGTGAAAACTCAAGAGAACACAAATCCGATCGGTGAAGTCGTTCTACTCGTCGAGGGCTTCAAGAATCCGAAGTTTGGAGGAAATCGGGTGGTCGGATCGTCTTGGATTGAAGAGAGAAGGAGCTAGGGCTCAAGAGTCTCCCATGGAGCCTCTCTCTCTAGAATACGTATGTTGAGAGGAAGAAATGAAGAGATTTTCAGTAAATTGCAAAGGGTTGTGGGTATTTATACCCCCAAATTAAGAAGGGCACAAGGGACATTTCTCAAGTGCAATTAGTGGAGATTAGGGATAATCAAGCTCTAATCCAACCTTAATTAACTTCTAAATAATGTTAGGACATGTTTAGGGTTAAGTATGAGAGGTTAGGAAGGGTTTAGAGGGGGTTTAAGGAGGGTAGAATAGGTAAAACACGTCACAACTCAAAAGCGGGGAAGAAAAATCCGTAACAGCTTTACGGAGGCGGGCGCCTCACTCCCCTCCCATGCCGCCTCACATGCTCCTGCACAAAGGATGCTCTCAGTATCTGAGGCGGGCGCCTCAGTCCATCCCATGCGGCCGCCTCGGCTCCTGAACCTCCAAAACTTGGTCTAAACTTGATCTAAATGATCCCAAACTTATGGGCAACCATCCTAAGGTCTAACCTAACTCAAAACAAGTCTAAAACACACCCGAACAACTCCCGAAACAACTCGGAGCGAAACCGGGAAGGGGTGCAACAACGTGCAACCGGGACGACGAACGAACTCGAAATCAAACGAGCAATGAAAGGAGACTTTTAAGGCAAGTCTAAGGGCTAATGAAGAAGCTTAAATACTTCTAGGAAGTTGAATAACAACTTAGGGAAATAAGAATCCCAAAGGAGAGGCGATTACGCGACTCGATTCCCGAACTACGCGATAGAGACGAACGCTATCTCCAAAGCTCCCAAAATCATCGATAGGCTTAAGGAACACCTCCAACTTAAAGTCTAATACATCTAAACATGTTAACAAACCATCTTAAAGAGGTCTAGGACCCAAACCGAGGTCACGAACCCAAAACGCAAGCAAACCCTAAATCGCGTCGCATTCCGACTATCGTCGAGTCACGACTTGTGACTTTAGCAAGTCAACAACTATATGGAGTCTCTAAATAATGTTTTGGTCTTAATATGGTCTCTCAAACATATCTAGACCCTCTCGCAACCCAAACATACCGTCGACAAGGGAAGAAGTGCAATATAGCACGCAAACCGAGACAACGAAGGAGCGGGGCGTCACACCCTCTCCACCTTAAAAAGAATTCGTCCCGAATTCTAAATCATGATTCAAACCACAAAACACCAAGGGTTAAACTCTAATAATCCAAATTCGAAAGTCTAAGAATTCTCAATAAACACAACAACATCAAGACTTACGGTTGAAAATAACATGACTCATACTTGAGTCGCGAATACACATATGAACACATTACGCCAATCATGTAGGCAAAATCCCAAACTTACAACATAAGAACACATTTAACTACCGAAACTATTTGTTTCGGGGCACATCATGAATTTCAAGCACAAAAGATTCTAAGTCACAAGAATTAATAATTGCTTATGGAGCAATTTACAAACAAATCAAAGATAACCAAATTGGCATTTCAAACCATGCAAATCATACTCGCGATTTCCCTATCACGGGTAGAAACACACAAGAGCACACAATGCCATGTTTTGAAAATTCCTTCCATCCATGTCCATCCATTTGGTAACGGGTATAGTCAATGTTTAACCTACTCACTACCAATCCTAGTCCACCAACGAACCTCTTTTGATCACCAATTTAGGGTACCGACTAAATTGGATTTCAAAAGCTTTTCGTTGCAAGGATGCGAGGGTTCATGATTAAAAAGGTTCTAAGCATCCTTTAATAGTCTCCTATGCTAAGGAAATGAATGAACATGACATTATGAGATGAAAATTTAATATACTTCTATGCAATGCATCAAGTAGGTGTTTCCTACAACTAATGCACGTAACTGAATAAAAATCAAACCAAGTAACAAGGCCTATTACCTTGACAATCAACAATCATAGCTATCACAAACTCGTGTACTTAGTACACTCAACCAAGATGGCTTCCTAGTAATCACAACGAATCGCCAAGGCTACTAATGCCCGAAACGCCTATACTCCGCAAAACTATCCTTTCTTAGGCTCTAGACCAAGTCTACAACCAATGCATACACTAAGCATCCTAACACAACGTTAACGTCTCAATACTCACGGTGAAGCGTCTATCTCTCCCGTGAAACCGTGATTATCCTCTAAATCGCAACCTTAAACCTTCTCACAAGTCGAGTGTATATCTTACTCGCACAATAACCCTTAACAACAATATAGTGTAATATTATTCATTACATAAAATATATCCTTATAGAATATACAAACATCATACCAAACCGATAAGTATCAATATACAATTCATACTTTATATATATTCATACATATACATATACATACTATGGCCCTTATACATAATCCCAAAAAGAAACCACAACTCCACATATAACATAGTCCTATATATATAGACTAAACAAGAATCCATACACCATGTGCGATTACCTACCGGTAATTCACAAACAAACCATGTAATATATCGATCTCACATTGGGGTATTATTCCCGATCAAGCAAATAACCAATAATACACAATACACCATATAATGTATGTATGAATGCACATGAGCTACCGATTAAAACGTGTACTCATATTAACGGTAATAGTAACAACGGTATAATTTACGAATATTTATATACAAGAATATACCTTCCTATTTCGGATAGGTCTCAAAACTCCGTGATAGCTAACCGCCACGCGTGCACTGCTTCAAACTCTAGGCTGACCGTCCCAATCTCTCTTGGAGCCACTGAATTGTTGACTAGTACTCCCAGACTGACTAACTTTCCTTTTCGGGCAATCTTTCTTCAAGTGAGTTCCGTCACCGCAATAGTAACACTTCCCCGTCTTTCCCCAACACTTATCCTCGGTGTGTCCTGTCCTCTTACAAAAGTTACATGTCAACACGCCACCTCGTCTTATCTGAGTAGAAGTAGTAACACCACTCCGGCCACCTGAATGCACCTTTCCTTGGCTAACTGTTTGAGGTGTTGACTGCCTCCTCTTATCCTCAGGGCCCCTATTAGTCTTTGATATTTTCCTTCGAGCGTACTCTTCGATGTCTAACTCTATCGCACATGCACGATCCACAGCCCCTTGGTAATTCGTAAGTAATAACGGAATAAGCTGCCTACGATATTTCGTCTTCAGACCTCTCACAAATCTCTCGGTCTTCTTAGCCTCATCTGGCACCAAGTAACTACAGTAACGAGCCAACTCCGTAAACTTTGCTGAATACTGAGCCACGGTCATATCTCCTTGTTCTAACATCAGGAATTCCATCTCTCCCCTTTCTCGAGTTACTACCGGACCAAACCGTAACATAAACTCCTTGACAAAGTTTTCCCACACTCGAGGTACTCCGTGCTGTCTCCAATGATCTCGTATTTCAAGCCACCATTGCTCGGTTGCACCATCCAATCCAAACAACCGCTAAGGTAACCATTTCTTCTGACGTACTACCCAAAACCGCAAAGATCTTCTCCATGCTTTCTAGCCAATATTTCGCCTCAATAGTATCGGGCTCTCCATCGAAACTTTCGGTTTAAACTTCAAGAATTTCGCAAGACGGAAGAATCATCTTCCATCCACACATCCGTTGAGGAGTCACAGCGGATCGCTAACATTCTCTCCCTCTCGTCGCCGCGTACTCGAACCGGGTATAATAGAACTAGCTCCACGCCAAGTTCCGACATAATGCGCCTACAAAGAGCACTCAGCGTTAATATCTCAACAATAAACCCAACCCAAACAAGGCCAAGGAACCTATCCTGGCGAAATAGCTAACCTATAGCTCTGATACCAACTGTGACAGCCCGACCCGAACCCCAATGCGGAATCCCAAGGTCGTGCCGCCAAGACAAGCTAAAAGACGGACAAGCACCCGCTAAGCGTAGTAGTGCGAGTCCAGAGTTGAACCAACAAACTCTAAACAAGAATGAAAAGCCATAACGGCAAAACCGAATAACCAAAAACTAAAATCTGCGGAAGCAAATCATAAATGGGACCAAAACCTATAGTTTTAAACTAAGGAATACAAGGCGAGAGCGACTATCTCTCGACAAATCTACGACTTCGCGTGGCGCAACATTGCGCCGCATACAACAAACCATCGGCAACCTAAGGCCGGCAAAACAACAAAAATTCCAACGATAAGCGACAACTCAACGGCTATAACATGCCGGAGGAATAAATCAACTAATGAATAAGATATTCAAATTCTAACAACTAAACACAAGTCTCACGACTAACGTCGTCGGAGATGACAATACCAACAATACTAGAATGAGTGAGCTAAAGCATGCTCGAAATAACAAGGAATAACTTCTAAAAGATACAACAGCTCGACTAACGAGTCGGCTACCAAAATAATACAATATCACAATACTAACATAGTCTACCCAAGTAAAGTCTACATAACTTTACAATCGTGTCTCACAAATACAAAATAACTTAATAATAATAAACCCAAGCTTAAAGCCGGAAGACCACCTTCTAGGAATCACTATCCGGCCGCCCGCAGCGTACTAACGGGATCGCTTGCAAAAACTAAGGAAAACAAACACACGAAATGAGTCATGATGACCCAGTAAGTTACTAAATGCAATGTATGGCATAACATGTCGTGGCATGGCATAATGCACAAGCATGTATAAAATCATGGCATCCTAATCGTATACCAACAAATAAAGCGTATTAAGTCATCAAGCATCATGAACTTCATGAATCACATATCACGTTATCTTTCATGTAAGTGCTCATAGTAAGCCACATAAGGGTTAGAGAAGATACCCAAACGCTCGTTGTGTTGCTCACGCAATACACAATATATACGGTTCGTGCCATCGATGGTATGTGAATTCATCGGTCGAGGGCTACTCGATCTCAATAGCAAGCCAATGCGGCACTTAACGTCGGCAAAAGGGGCTACTTCCCCATTGCGGCCAACGGTGGAGGTGTGTGTGGAGTCAGGCGGCGATCCATAGCGACACGAATCCCATAATTCGTGAAGGCGTGCATCGTCCCACCACGACTTGAATAATAAACCAATTAATGCCGGTGGACTCAATGCAATGCACAAGTAGATAATTACTCTCATGCTCAAACAAGAACCAAGACCGACCATAGCGGCATACCAAATCAAGTAGGACATAAAGCTCTACACACCAATTTCAACAATGCACATACTTGCACATACTTAACAAATTCAACCAACTTATAAGTTTAGTCAAAGAACCACATAATGAGGTACTTATAATCCTTAAGTCGTCAACAAATCGCATGTAGCATATAAGCTCAAGAAATCACAATGTGAGGTATACTATAACCCTCTATTCGAGGTCAAACCAAAGATTATCACTTTAGTCTATGAACAATCATAAATCAAGACTTAGCATTTAGGCGTTGCTTAAAGGCACAGGACTCAATCATAGCCCCAATTGTCATACATACCCGACATTCACAAACCAAATCTCAAGGGCACTAAAGTTAAGCCGTAGTCATATTCTTGCAAGTGCTTTCATGTGCACGCGACCAAATTCCCTAAGAGAGAATTCATTCAAATAATCATTTCTTAAGGTAATACGAGATCATAAGTTGATCTCTAATGCTCCGTGCTCTACGAGCACGCTCTAATTAAATCCCCAATAAGCTTCTATGTCGTGGGTGTCACAAATGGGACACAATTCGAGATGCTCGGGTACTCACAATCAAAACAACCAAACCCGAACATCGTAGGATTCCAACCTAAGGCTCACTAACATCTTATTGAAACTAAAATGACTCCATTGAGTCTTAATATCGCATTTCATTAAATACGCATTTCATACAACCCAAACTTAGCACATCATCCAAGTTTATAATAATTCTCCCAAAAATAATCCGGGCTTGTTTCCCAAGCCTAAAAGTCCAAGAATTCATCATATTCATAATCAATCAAAACCCAAATATCGTAGGGATTCAACCCGAGTTCATTAACACTCTAGTGAACTTATTTCGACTCCGTTGAGTCTAAATACTAAGTTTCATTCTTAGACCTTTCATCCATGACAACACTAATACCCACTTTATTTAACAACAATATATCCGATAATTCGGGCTTAAGTTCCCAAGCCCTAAAATTCACAACAAAATCCCAATCATAAATCAAAACCCATTTCATAAATATCATAATCCCACTTAAATGTTCTTACTCATGATATCATGTGAGTTCATACATCTAAAGCCCCAATCGTAGGCATAATTCCACAATAAACCCAAATAGCATAAAGGCATGATTTCTAGCATGCTCAAGCCTAGGAACACAAAATGAAGAGTAATCATATACATCAATAAGCATAGGAGTCATCTACAAATACCCCTAACAAGTTCATACTTCAAAAATCCCCAAAATTGGGCAAACATAGCATACAAGTTGTTCATTGCCCACAAATAGCATACAAGTTGTTTTCCTTAGGGCCAATGAACCAAAATCAAAAGAAGGTAACTTACCTAGCTTGAGTGAAAACTCAAGAGAACACAAATCCGATCGGTGAAGTCGTTCTACTCGTCGAGGGCTTCAAGAATCCGAAGTTTGGAGGAAATCGGGTGGTCGGATCGTCTTGGATTGAAGAGAGAAGGAGCTAGGGCTCAAGAGTCTCCCATGGAGCCTCTCTCTCTAGAATACGTATGTTGAGAGGAAGAAATGAAGAGATTTTCAGTAAATTGCAAAGGGTTGTGGGTATTTATACCCCCAAATTAAGAAGGGCACAAGGGACATTTCTCAAGTGCAATTAGTGGAGATTAGGGATAATCAAGCTCTAATCCAACCTTAATTAACTTCTAAATAATGTTAGGACATGTTTAGGGTTAAGTATGAGAGGTTAGGAAGGGTTTAGAGGGGGTTTAAGGAGGGTAGAATAGGTAAAACACGTCACAACTCAAAACAGGGGAAGAAAAATCCCGTAACAGCTTTCTGGAAGTGAGGCGGGCGCCTCACTCCCCTCCATGCGGCCGCCTCACATGCTCCTGCACAAGGATGCTATACTCCGAGGCGGGCGCCTCGGTCCATCCCATGGCCGCCTCGGCTCTGAACCTCCAAAACTTGGTCTAAACTTGATCTAAATGATCCCAAACTTATGGGCAACCATCCTAAGGTCTAACCCAACTCAAAACAAGTCTAAAACACACCGAACAACTCGAAACAACTCGGGCGAAACCGGGAAGGGTGCAACAACGTCAACCGCAGGGACTGACGAACGAACTTCGAAATCAAACGAGCAATGAAAGGAGACTTTTAAGGCAAGTCTAAGGGCTAATGAAGAAGCTTAAATACTTCTAGGAAGTTGAATAACAACTTAGGGAAATAAGAATCCCAAAGGAGAGGCGATTACGCGACTCGATTCCCGAACTACGCGATAGAGACGAACGCTATCTCCAAAGCTCCCAAAATCATCGATAGACTTAAGGAACACCTCCAACTTAAAGTCTAATACATCTAAACATGTTAACAAACCATCTTAAAGAGGTCTAGGACCCAAACCGAGGTCACGAACCCAAAACGCAAGCAAACCCTAAATCGCGTCGCATTCCGACTATCGTCGAGTCACGACTTGTGACTTTAGCAAGTCAACAACTATATGGAGTCTCTAAATAATGTTTTGGTCTTAATATGGTCTCTCAAACATATCTAGACCCTCTCGCAACCCAAATATACCGTCGACAAGGGAAGAAGTGCAATATAGCACGCAAACCGAGACAACGAAGGAGCGGGGCGTCACACTCACAATCAACCAAGAAAGTATAAAGACAAGCATAGAATGCACATGCAAGATTATGGGGCGTTACAGATAGTCTTCTCAAACCTTCAAGGATATCTAAGACAATGTGAGCAATAGAGTTGTTGTAATTAGGGTCATTCGGGCCTCCCAACTATAAAAGAAATACAAACAAAAGCAAGCAATCCAATAGATTGGATAAAATTTTGGGCAAAATTCGGACGGTCAATTTTCCCAAGTTTCTAATCGTTAAAGTACATTTATTTTTTTAAACCGGAAAAAATTACTTTTGGACGCGAAAAGACTACGATACCCTTAATGAGCAATAAGTGTGCTACGTCAAGTTTATATATCGTGGTGCAAAGTTTATAAAATGCAAATTTATATCGTGGTGCAAAGTTTCTTTCATCAATTAATTTTACATATTTTTGCACTGTAATTCAAAGATTCATTTTTAAATATTTTTACAACAAGTTTATATGTCGCGGTGCAAAGTTTATAAAGTACAAATTTATTTATCACGGTACAAAGTTTTCTTAATCAATTAATTTTACATATTCTTGCACCGCGGTGCACATATGTTGTTAACCAGTGTTCATATCAATTAATATTTATTAATTTTTACATTATTTATACTTTAATAGAAAAATTGAAGTAAATAGATATTTGTATCGTGGTACAACTTTTTATATATCGCAGTTCATAGTTTTTATAAATAGGTTTTGCACCGCGATATATAAAAACTATACACCATAATACAAAAATAGTAATTCACTCAGTATTTGAATAGAGAAACGTAAGTAAACAAGAATTTATATCGCGGTGCAACATTAATTTTTATATATAGCGGTACAAATTAAATTTGAAGTATAAGTTTTGCACCGCGTTATATACAACTATGAACGTGATTCAGAGACTAGTCATCCATTACACGCATCTCATGGTCATTAAGGGTAACGTAGTTTTTTCCCGTCTAAAAGTGACTTTTTGCGGTTGAAAATACAAATATAGTACTATAGCGAATAAAAATTTGAAAAAGGAGACCAGCCCACAATTTTTTCTAAAATTTTACCACCCCTAGGAGTAGGCCTTGCAATTACAACACAAAACCTATTAACCCACCAAACACGGCTTGAAAATTACTCGACTCAACCGACCCGTTAAATTTTTTTTGGTCGAAATGAGTTACCCATTTTGACCAAAAAAATTACCGGGTCGATTTGGGTCGGGTTAAAACAAGGCAAACCCTTTACCATTTAAACCCGTTTAATTTTGAGTTATAACAGTTCACGACCCGTTACATATTTCGACATAACACATATCCGACCTAACCAACCAATCACCAACCCTACCTAGAAACAATAGAGTTGGTGTGGCGTGCTGAGGTGATGTAGGTGTAATTAGGGTCATTCGGGCATCCCAACTATAAAAAAAATACAAAACAAAACAAGCGGACATCAACGTAAAGGAATTAAATATAGAAACAAATAAAAATAATGAGGGATACTTATGGACTTTAAAGAATAATAAATAAAAACCTAGAAGACATCGACCCTTCTCAAAGTATAAATGTATCGCATTCCTATCCCTCGGCCCACACCGTCAGACTCTCACTCACACTGCGTGCCATTGAAGATCATTTGTTCTCATGCAACCAAAAATCTTGCTTGTAAGTTCTTCTTCGCCATATGATGCTCTTGAATTGTTTATTTTTTTCTTTATAGCACAAATCATTTTATAGCTATATTTAGACCCAAAATCTTGCATAGATTTTACATGTTGTGATTCTTTTAAAGAAATTTTAATGATTCCACTTTGGAAATAAAAAATTGATTTTAAATACTTATTAAATCATACTGATCTTCTATGCTGCATTTAATGTTTCTGATTAATTTGTGTTTTTAGGGTGAATCATGGCTGCATTCAAGTTCGGCGAAATTGGTATGTTCTTTTATTAATGTTTTGATCTAAAATTAGATTTGGAATTATGGTTTGTTAATATTTTAATGGTTACATATACCAATTTATAAATCATAGATGTTTTAGAAATTTGAATATTGTTGATTTCAAAAAAGTTCAACATATGTAGTTCCTCCGCCATGAAAATTGCATTAATTGATCCCAAAATGTTGACAAACTAGCAGTGTTTTCAATATAGGAATTTGCCGAGGTTATTAGATAGGCATATTAGCCAAAATAAAATCCAAGCTATGTTTTCAATTGTTTCTGAAAATTTGATTTATTTTATGTATAAAAAAGCTGAAGGTTGATGTTGTTAAGTATTTTGTTTTGATCCATTACGATGGAAAAGGTGTGGTTTTTTGAAACATCAAATCCCCCCTCCAACCGACTCCCTTGACAGTCCGTCTATGAACATTTTTTATCGCACCGGTATCCCATATCTACATTCTCTTCCTTTTTATTCTTCAAAGGGATCTATGTTAACAATAAGTCCGATTTGAAAAAATTGACAGCATTCAATTTGCTTGTCTGTCATGAGAACTTTTTGAACTGTTTTTTAGTTTCTCTTCTGATTTTTGACTTGTCATGTCAAGTTCTAAGTGTGTAGAAACTGATGCTATATTTTTTGTTGGCTTCTTGTTCCATTTTGAACATAGCGTAGCACTACATGTAATGGGAATTCTCACATTGTTGAAATGAGATCGTTGTTCATGGCATTTCTTGAGGTAGGTTTTCGTATAATCTTTGTGGGTTTCTATTATTTTTATTTTATGTTGTCTTATTACGTCCCTCATTTAAACATGATTATTAGATGCCTTCGACATTTTTTTTATTGGATTGTTGCTCAAAATATGTACTAATAAATGGTAATTCAGTCGTTTGCAAGTTTTGTACTAGCATGATTTAATCATCTTTATTATCCATTTGTTAGTACCTAGTTATGTACCTTTCAATCGTGCTGGTAAATTTTTGTTTTCTTGTCATAATGCTTTATTGCTTTTCATCGAAACGTGATGACCAAACATAAGGCTATTGCATTCAAAAGTATATTACTATAAAAATTTCAATCATTGTTACCTTCAAATTCTTTTAATTCTCGGACAAGACTCTTTTATAAGGCTATTGCATGGTTCTCGAAGATACTTTGATAATGTAAAAAAATTTTGTTGGCTATGTTACTCCTATGTTTGAAAGATACATTATATATCTAAGATTGATGATTAAGCATTTTGCATTGTTTTCCATGTAGGTATATTGCATTCGAGAAGCTAGCAGGGTTCATGTTCGACAATTTTACGAAGATCGCCCGTGCTCAAGTTTCTCTTTCCCGAACTATCACCTACCTTTGCTGCTTTCATGAGAGCAACTGTTATCTCTAGACTCTCATGTCTGTGCTCAAGATACAAACAACATTTTTTATTCAAATTTACAGCACTGGAATGTCATTGTCCTTTGTCGTATCCAGCTCTTGACCAATTTCATCTCCTGCAGCTCTCTTGGGTCCTTCCACTTTGGCCCCGCCCTCGACAACACTTTCCTTCATCTCAACAGTATCATATTATTCGTTGGATTTAACCTCGGCCATCTACCTTTCGCTAATTGTAAAAGCCCTTACTTTCCCGAACTACCGGGTTAAAAGTTGTATAAAT
This sequence comes from Codonopsis lanceolata, assembly GCA_013146195.2. NCBI lineage: Eukaryota > Viridiplantae > Streptophyta > Magnoliopsida > Asterales > Campanulaceae > Codonopsis > Codonopsis lanceolata. The sequence continues at coordinate 19,122 of JABEVN020000082.1, forward strand.
GGAGTGTAATATATTTGTATGGATTTTCGAATGTTTGTGTACTGAATGAAAAAATAAATAAAAATGAAAAACTTTGATTCCTTTTATCTTACATTAGTCTGTTGCTGTGGTTATTTTATGTCTTGCCATACCTTTTTTTTTAAATGATTATACGCTTTTTACTCGCAAATTTATATATGGCGATTTGTAATATTTTGGGTGTATAAAACAAACTCTATGTGTTTGATCCGCATACACCAATAGTTTTTTTTTTTTTTTGACTAGAGCTTTCTCGGTAAATTTTCTTTGTTGTGAACTAAAATTTTCATATTTTTTTTTTCAAAATAAGAACATACTTTTTTTAGCCAAAATTACGAGATTGATTAAAGATGAAATTGTTGGGTACATTTTCCCAAACATTTTTCCGCAAGTTCTCCATTCTTTTTTACAACCGCTAAAGTCCATTTTCAAAATATTATTCATAAAATATTCAAAACATCTTTTTCCATAGCTCTGGCCAGCACTTTGTTCGAAAATCACGATTGTTGTGCAACGCCCTTGAAAGGAAAATGATGTTTTCGATTCGTTAAGTACAAAATTGTAATACGAACCTATCAAGAAATTATGATTAGTGTCAAGGAAAAGTCACACACAACGACTGAGCCAATGCAGGTTGCCACGTTCGGAGAGCATGTAGCTAAAGACGAGCTAGGGTTATAGGTGGACCAAGCAGAATCCTCCTTGCCAGTGACCGAGGCAAGAGGGCAAAAGGTAGCAATTGAGGAGGAAATGGAGTGTGAGACTGTGGAAGTGCGGGATGAACCTCAGTTCACCATACAGGACGAGGTAGAAGAGATAGTGATCAACCCCTCATATCCCAAGAAAAAAATCATGATTGCAGGGCCCTTTCTGTAGAAGCCCGTGACAGCTTGATCAAGGAGCTCAAAAAGAGCTTGGATGTGTTTGCGTGGAGAGGTGGTGGATATGAGGGGTGTCAGCGAGGAGGTCGCTATGCACCGCCTTAATGTTGATCTAACCTACAGGCTTGTGCAGCTGAGGCCCATGTACTTTTCTCGGAAACAGATAAGGCAATCAAGGAAGAGGTTGAGAAGCTTCTTAAGGCAGACATCATCGAAGAGATCCTCTACCGGTCATGGTTGGCCAATGTTGTCATGGTCAGGAATTCAAATGGCAAGTGGAGGATGTGCGTGGGTTTCACCAACCTCAACAAACTAATTTCGTGTTTATTGCTTCAGTTGATATTTGTTGTTATAGTCGTTGGTCTCTTTGTTTCGCAGTTGTCTCCCCTTTATGGCGATGTTTTACCCACCTAATTTTGAGAACACATTGTCAGCCCTCCTATGTTTCCTTGTGTAATATGCAAAACCCCCTCTACAATGTGCTTGTATGTTGACTTCGTTTTAGAAGTTGTTAGATAGGCCTGATTCGGGAAATTAGGAAGGAAAACTTATTCTAAAGGATTATAAATTTGACAGTATCAAATTGACTCCACAATGATTATCCCCATCTTTTTACTGGACTGATCATGTCTTTGTTTTTGGTTCGTTGAAGTAGTCATCTCATTGGATGTACAATATGTACTTGAAAGGATTTTTCTAGTCATGTCGAGAGTGATTGTGTAGAGACGTTGTTTTAGGTTAGATCAATCACGAGCTTATCATTTAATGTGCATGTAACTTTCTCGTACCAACCAGATGTTGGAGAAATTTGGAATTTCTCCAATTGTTTGGCAATTATAATCCCAAGGATGAGCCCTAACTTTTTGGCTTGTTTTTTTTTTTTTTTGGTAATCCATGTTTTGTTCATGCTCATCTAGTATTGCCTTTTTGATGATTCTGATTTCCAATGTATGTATTACATATTTAGTCCCTTGAGTTCATCATGAGTAAGTGATGTTGATTTTTCAATCTGAGTGAATTTTCTTAATGACGCAACTCAAAGGATTTGACTTCTGTTGATTATCCATTTGTTCTACAATATTTTCAGACCCTTAAGGTTGCGACGATGCTTTGTTGCTTCTTAATTTGTATGTTGTATAGTTTTACATGTCAGACCTTTTCGGTCTTGGCACTGGCAGGCTGCTTCAAATCTCAAACAAATTGAGATGTTTTCCATTTGTACATTTATTTGTTTTCATGGAAATTATTACATGTCTCCACTTATGAAGACATGCAAGTAATTAAAGCCTTTTCTCTTTCATCCCTTTTTTAGACACCCCATCAACGACACCATTATAGTCCTTCACTAGAGCTCAGTACAGAATAGATGTTAATTAAAGGTCTGTCTTGAAAGTTACTCATTCTGTTTGTTTTTCAATTTTGTATTTTATTTTTCATCCATCTAACTGTATTGTTTTGAATAAGAGTGAACTGTTGCATCCCTTTTGTCATGCTTCGCTTGTGATGTAGATGAATTTGATTGCTTGAGAAAATCCTTGCATGGAAATAGTTTTTGGAGTAGAGCTAATGTCGAACTTGTCGTCTATTCTTTCAAATCTTTGGACTCTGACTTAGATAGTCGTTTTGATTGCTCTCTAAGCGTGGTAAGCAGGCTGCATGATTTTTAGACTATCAAGTATAATGAGTAGGACCTTCTTATTCTTTAAGAATCCAATCATTATAGGAGGTATGTTACGCCTTTGCCATTTTAGAGGAGAAATCCTCAGTAAGGATGAGAAAAAATCTCTAGATAAGGCCATATTACTTTTTTTTCTATAGAGAAAACATGACACTACTGTTTATCGAGTGAAGTCCCACTGTTTGTTCTTAATAATATGAGCAACATTGCTAGATCCCATTGGGTTATTACTTATTACCACACCACTAGTCCTTGCACATAAATGTTTTGAACATTCCCAGATTTCCTAACACCTTTAAGCAAAAGCTTTCTGGATTTTGAATGCCTTTCCATATATGCAAGGCATTCCTTTTCTTATGTTTCCCTTTTGTTTTGTGGATCTAAGAGATACCTATTTGGTGGCATTCTCTCTCTATTCACATTTCCATACACAAATTTTGTATTTAATTAAAACTCATTCAAGGCAAGGATTCCATGACAACATCACAAAAACGATTATGAGAGATGTAGGGGCCGGCCCTCGACTCCGACCATGCCATATTCTTATTCTCTTATGGGACAACTTTTCCATCTGTCTTATTCCTCTAGAAACTGTTCTCACTTTACTTAACATGTTTCTAATGAAATTTCATTTGAGCCGGTCATAAACCTTTTCAAGGTCTATTTTCCATATTATGCCACCATGTTTGTCCTTCATGCCCCTGCTTTCAGAGGGACTAATAATGTTATTCAAGAGAGGTCTAAGTGCATGTTTGTCCTTCCTACCCCTGCTTTCAAAGGGACTAATAATGTTATTCAGATCTTCAAGTATATTCGTTTCCCCGGATTGAGTTTGTGGACCACTTACAGAAAGATCTTCTCCAATGTTATCGCAAACTCCATTGACAAAAACTCAATGGCATCTACGCATTCTACTCATTTCGGCTTCCAATTCATATTTGGTTTGGAATCTAGCAATCAAAAAGTATGCTCATCGCTTTTCTTTTTTATTAATCAGCTACATTTGTAGTGTGAATTTCAACTAAGACCTTACTTAAACCGCCGCCGGTAATTAGCTTGAATGGGATTGGATTTTGGTCAAAATGCTCTGTAGACACATCGAGCCCGGCCTGTACCGTTATTTTATTGTATCCAATAAATTATCGTTTTATAACAAGAAATTGACTAATGAATGATTTTTTTATACATTTCAGGGACTTACGAGTATCTAAGAAAAACAAAGCCAGAAGGGGCCTAAGTGTGAAGAGGAGAAAGCTGAAAATCCAAATTTTTTGTTAGTCGCGTGATATGTTCATCAAGCAGTAAACCAATGTTCAGATCATATGGCAAATCATCCCAAGGATTTTTGTTAGACATGATAGTATAAAGGGGAACAATAGAGTTGGTGTAGCGTGCTGAGGTGTTGTAGGTGTAATTAGGGCCATTCGGGCCTCCCAACTATAAAAGAAATACAAAACAAAAAAAGCAAATCCAATAGATTGTATAAAGTTTTGGGCAAAATTCGGGCGATTCACTTTCCCAAATTTCTAATCGCTAAAGTACACTTTTTAAAAAAATCGAAAAAAGTCATTTTTGGATGTGAAAATACTGCAATACATTTAATGAGCAATAAGCGTGCTACGTCAAGTTTATATATCGCGGTGCAAAGTTTATAAAGTGCAAGTTTATATCGTGGTACAAAATTTCTTTCATCAATTAATTTTACATATTTTTGCATCACGATTCAAAGATTCATTTTAAATATTTTTTTACAAAAAGTTTATATGTCGCGGTGCAAAGTTTTTAAAGTGCAAATTTATTTATCGCGGTGCAAAGTTTCCTTCATCAATTAATTTTACATATTTTTGTACCGCGGTTCACAAATATATTCAACGCGGTGCACATATGTTGATAACCAATGTTCATAACAATTAATATTTATTAGTTTTTACATTATTTATGTTTTAATAGAAAATTTGAAATAATAGATATTTGTATCGCGGTACAACTTTTTATATATCGCAGTTCATAGTTTTTTATATATATTTTGCACCGCGATATATAAAAACTATACACCGCGATACAAAAATAGTAATTCACTCAGTATTTGAATAGAGAAATGTAAGTAAACAAAAATTTATATTATGATGCTATATATATATATATATATATATATATATATATATATATATATATATATATATATATATATATATATATATATAAATTTGAAGTATAAGTTTTGCACCGCGGTATATACAACTATGAATCGTGATTCAGAGGCTAGTCATCTGTTACATGGATCTCGTGTTCATTAAGGGTAACGTAGTTTTTTCCCGTCCAAAAGTGACTTTTTGCGGTTGAAAATACAAATATGGTACTTTAGCGAATAAAAATTTGAAAAAGGGGACTAGGCCGCACTTTTTTCTAAAATTTTGCCACCCCTAGGAGTAGGCCTTGTAATTACAACCCAAAACCCGTTAACTCACCCAACACGACTTGAAAATTACTCGACTCAACCGACCTGTTAATTTTTTTTTGGGTCGAAATGAGTTACCCATTTTGACCAAAAAAAATTACCGGGTCGATTTGGGTCGGATTAAAACGAGGCAAACTCGTTACCCATTAAACCCGTTTAATTTTGAGTTATAATTGTTCATGACCCGTTACGTATTTTGACCCAACACATATCCGACCTAACCACCCAATCGCCAACTCTACCTAGAAACAATAGAGTTGGTGTAGCGTGCTGAGGTGGTGTAGGTGTAATTAGGGTCATTCGGGCATCCCAATTATAAAAAAAATACAAAACAAAACAAGCGGACATCAACATAAAGGAATTAAATATAGAAACAAATAAAAATAATGAGGGACTTATGAACTTTAAAGAATAATAAATAAAAGGCAAAACACACCTTTGGGCCACTGTACTTTTCAAAACATTGCAATTAGGCCACTGAGACGTCAAAATTTTCGGGATGGCCACTGTACCAAACTTCTCTTGCACGTTAACCCCCTTTTTGGATGGACGTTAAGTTTGGACGTTAAGTTTGGTTAAATGTCTAATTTGCCCTCATCTTCATCATCATCATTGTTTCCTGCTATAGTCCTCTACGTTTGGCAGCAGCCTCGTCCTTGGCCAAAGGCCATCGGATCTCGTCAGCGACCCTAGCCAAATCGCCGGTTATAAAAGGACACCCACCTGAGCAGCCCCCAGCTGTGTGCGAAGTGTAACACCTTCTGTCCAGATCTGAAAAAGATGCATAATGGAAGGGATGAGCCAATTTAAACCATAGCGTGCTCGCAAGTCCAGTAATGTTCCAGCCATGATTCGGTCGTCGACCTGGTTGGTTTTTCCTCATCGGCGTATGCTTCCACCCTTGCGATGACTCCGACGAGTACCCGCTATCGTAGCATTCCTCGTCTTCAGGAAATCCCTCCGGAGATATCCATCGATCTCTATACCCAGACTGTATCCGTAATCCTCCTGAAGCAGTTGGTGGCTCATCAATAGAGAATAAACGCGATTGCTTTCTCCGACGACGGGGTAAAATGTCGGAGAGCCAAGAAGACGACGACGACGACGCTGGAAGGGCGACCCCCATGGATTCAGAAATTCAAACCCGAAACCACAGGATCGAATCGAATGGAGTCGGAATCCGGTGCGATCTGGATTTGAATATGTTGGTGAGGAGGGAGAATCGATGATGCTTCTTCTTGTAGGAGGCAGAGTCAACGGTAGCGGCCGAGGGGCCAATCTGTGGCGTACTATAGAAGCGGTGATCGGGAAAACTATGATGATGGTGGTGGTAAGTGGGAGGCCAGGCGGTGTTGTCGGATTTCTACCGGCTGATGTAAGGAGAGACGGAACGGGGAAAGACAAGGGGGGATTATTGGGGTCTGATTTTCGGGAGTGGTCATCAATGGAATTGGATTGAGTCTAGGATTGAGATTGGGGCCAATGTTCTCTTATTCTGATGATGAAGACGAGGGTAATATAGACATTTAATCTAATTTAACGTCCAAACTTAACGTCCATCCAAAAAAGGGGTTAACGTGCAAGATAAGTCTGGTACAGTGGCCATCCCGAAAATTTTGACGTCTTAGTGGCCTAATTGCAATGTTTTGAAAAGTACAGTGGCCCAAAGGTGTGTTTTGCCTAAATAAAAACCTAGAATAGGGTATAATTGTAATTTAATTAAAACAAACCTAGAAGACATTGACCCTTCTCAAAGTATAAATATATTGCATTCCTATCCCACAGCCCACTGCGTGCTATTGTAGATCATTTGTTCTCATGCGACCAAAAATCTTGCTTGTAAGTTCTTCTTCGCCATATGATGTTCTTGAATTGTTTATTTATTTCTTTATAACACAAATCATTTTATAGCTATATTTAGACCCAAAATCTTGCATAGATTTTACATGCTGTGATTCTTTTAAAGAAATTTTAATGATCCCACTTTGGAAATAAAAAATTGATTTTAAATACTTATTAAATCATATTGATTTCATACTGATCTTCTATGCTGGATTCAAGTTCAGTGAAATTGGTATTTTCTTTTATTAATGTTTTGATCTAAAATTGCATTAATTGATTTCAAAATGTTGACAAACTAGCAGTGCTTCGGATTGAGGGGTTATTAAATAGGCATATTAGCCGAAATAAAATCAAAACTATGTTTTCAATTGTTTCTGAAAATTTATTTTATTTTATGTATAAAAAAGCTTAAGGTTGATGTTGTTAACTATGTTTTAATTTATTTTATGTATAGATTTTACACATTATTGATCGATAACGATGGAAAAGATGTGGTTTTTTGAAACAATCCAACTGATTTGAAAAAATTGACGGCAATCATGTCAAGTTCCTCCGTCATGTTTTTTAGTTTCTCTACTGATTTTTGACTCATCATGTCAAGTTTTCAATGTGTAGAAACTGATGCTTTATTTTTTGTTGGCTTCTTGTTCCATTTTGACATAGCGTAGCACTACATGTAATGGGAATTCTCACATCGTAGAGGCGTGATCGTTGTTCATGGCATTTCTTTTGAGGTAGGTTTCGGTATAATCTTTGTGGGTTTCTATTATTTGTATTTTATGTCGTCTTATTACGTCCCTCACTTAAACATGATTATTAGATGCCTTCGACTTTATTTGGTCATACGGTCGTTTGCAAGTTTTGTACTGGCAATGATTATTTGGCTATGTTTGAAAGATACATTATATATCTAAGATTGATGATTAAGCATTTTGCATTGTTTTCCATGTAGGTATATTGCATTCTAGAAGCTAGCAGGGTTCATGTTCGGCAATTTTACGAAGATCACCCGTGCTCGAGTGTCTCTTTCCCGAACTATCACCTACCTTTGCTGCTTTCATGAGATCAACTGTTCTCTCTAGACTCTCATGTCTATGCTCAAGGTACAAGCAGCTCTCTTGGGTCCTTCAACTTCGGCCCCGCCCTCGACAACACTTCCCTTCGTCTCAACAATATCATATTATTCGTTGGATTTAAGCTCGGCCATCTACCTTTTGCTAACTGTAAAAGCCCCTACTTTCCTCAACTATCAGGTTAAAAGTTGTATAAATGGAGTGTAATATATTTGTATGGATTTTTGAATGTAGAGGAATGTGATTCTGTACTTGTAACAAATTTAGTATCAATTTATGTTTGTGTACCAAATGAAAAAAAGAAATAACAATGAAAAATCATTATTCGTTTTATGTCGTGGTTATGACTATTGCGCAACACCCATGAAAGGCAAATGATGTTTTCGAATCATAAAGTACAAAATTGTAATGGATCTGTGTTAGGTTGAAGGATTTTCTAGTAGGGACGAAGGCGGAGGAGGGGGAAGAAAAATGTTTACGACGGATGAGAAGGAAAAAAAGGCGGAGTACATGAAGGTGTGGTCATTATAATTTTGCATTGCGGTGCGAAAATGTGATGCAAAGCGATGCATAATTTAATGAGGGATTCAAATTGATTTAGCGCGGTGCAAAATCAGGCTAAAGATTTAACTTGATGCATTGCGTGCAAAAATTAATGTCTCACGGTGCAAATATTGAATTACAGAGTTAAATCCATGCACCATGGTACGAAAATTAATACAATTAAATTGATGCATTACAGTGTAAAATTTGATGTTGTGTGGTGTATTTATGTAAATGATCCGTAAGCATCTCAAGCTCAGGGCATCGTAGTCTTTTACCCCTAAAGTTACTTTCTTCAAAAGTTACTTTCTCCTCTTAAAAAAAGAACATGATAGAAGGGAATGAAAATTTTATAAAGTAGACCAACTTGAATTTACACTTTGATTAAATTTTGATAGAGTAATGTTATTAGCCCTATAACTAGTGTTACAACTTACCTCGAGAAATATATAGTTGACTTTTTTACTTTATTTTTAGTATACAAATTATAACACTAGTGATAAAGATATTATTACTCATTTTGATATATTATCATTGACGGTCTTCAAATTACAAGTTCTTTAAAAAACCATGGTCATACAATGTAGTATGGCCACCGGTGAATATTTTGGTGGTCATGACAATGACCAAATGACCAAAGGGGGCCCTTACAGAAATATAAACAAAAATGAATTTTAAACAAACAATTTTTCACTTCTCAAGACGTTGTCTTTAATTTTTTTTATTTTTTTTAATCACCTCATATTTTTTAGTACCATGTTTGCATTCAAACAAACATCAGCAAAAGAATTCAAATAAGGGCAATGCTAGGGTCACTCTTATTTTGCATCAAAATATGGGTACTCTATGACGTGACATACTCTCATTGGTTGGACATTTTGTGGGTCCCAACACTCCAGCTAATGAGAGTGTGCCACATCACAGAGTACTCATATTTTGGTGCAAAATGAGAGTGGCTCAAGCATTACCCTTCAAATAAACCTTGTGTATTTCTTTAATCTAAGAGTTCTCCTTTGTTTGACAAATGACAAGTTAGAGGATTAGTTCATTTCTAAATCCCAAATAGATATGGCAAAAATTTATCCAACCCATTATGGTTATCTATTATATCCATTATAAAAAATTTATTGGGTGTTATCCATTAACACCAAATTAAGTTAATGAGTGTTAATGGATGAAATATCCATTAGAGACCAATAACAAAATAGATAATTATGGATATTAACCGGTTATCTATTGAGTTTATCCACTAATACCACTACCACCATTGAGTTTATCAACTAATGCCACCACCATCAACCGCCTCCACCCATTGCCGCCACTTCCCACCTCTGGCAACCACCACCGCCCGCCGCAACCAACCTCCGGCAATCGCCATTGCCATCCATCGCCGCTCGCCGCCACCTCCGCCGACCATCACCACCAACCTCCAGCAACCACCACTGCCCACTACTTCCACCATCACCACTGTATGTTCTTTACTTAAAAATAATAATAAATAGGTTTAATCCAGGAAATAGACCGAATAGTTCTCGAAAGCGCCTAGGCTGGGGGAGGGAAGATCCAAAGATCAGAGAAAGAACTCGATAAGCTAAAAGATTGTAAAATGTAGGATATAAGTTGCTTAGCACGAGCAGTAAGGGAATCAGTAGAATTGCGAACATTATCAAAACAAGTTCGGTTTCGATTATTCCAAAGTTCCACAGAATAATAGAAGGCGCGATAATATAGATGAAGGAGTTAGGAGAATGGTTCCACCAGCTAAAGCAGACCTAGGTAATGGAATTCAGGTGCATCGAAATAGTCCCCAAACGATGAAAATCAGACCAGGGCTATGTAAAAAGACGTGAGTGAAAATCTCAGAATGTCCATGCCTACAACAGGAGCAACGAGAGGCAATTTAAATACCTTTTTTATAATATTCTCATCAATAGGCAGTTTACTCCTCCATGATTTCCACATGAAAAGACTAATATGGCTGGCGAGGAACTTGTGCCAAATGCATTTAGCCGAGACCAAATGGTTGGAAGGAATACGGACCACCTCCCAAGCTGAAGAAAGGGAAAACTTACCATTCATGTTAGCTGTCCAACAAGGGCGGTCAGGCTCATCAATGATAGAAATACCAAGCTTATGAATGAAGTTAACAACACTTTGCCCCACAATCCGCTGAGCAAGATGGGAATTCTAATCCTGGGATTCAAAAATCTCCCTCACTTGGTTAAATTCACAAGACACGGGTTTAGGGAGGCAACCAGTGAGAGACCAATTATCATACCACAAGGAGCATTGACCCTGACCAATAAACCAGGCGATATGACTTTCAACCTTAGAGCGAGAAGAGCACAAACGACGCCAAATACCTGAACCAACTAAAGAAGCATTAATCGGGTGGGCAGAACCACAGTATTTTTGAATCATGAATTAGGACCAAAGGCTAGAGTTGCATTTGAATCTTCATCAAACTTGGATAGAATAAGCTTGCACAATATCAGAAATAGCCCGAATTCCCACTCCACCTTCACTAGTCGGCTGGCAGCACTTGTCCTAAGCAACCCAATGGACTTTAATCTTGCTATCCGTAGAACCCCAGAAGAAGTTAGTCAAAATTCTGTTGATGAGGTGAATAATGTAGGAGGGGGAATCTAATATCACAATTTGATGCATATCGATTGATTGAAGGACGGAGTTAATAAGAGTAACCTTCCCGGCTTGATTCAAAAAAACACCTGCCCAAGAATTAATTTTAGCTTGGAGCTTATCGATTAGAGGATCAAATAAGCTCTTCTTTTTCCTTCCCTTGAAAATAGGGCAGCCAAGGTAAGTAACAGGAAGAGCACGGGAAAGAAAACCAATATGGCGCCGAATATTGCAAACCCTAGAAGTTGAAGTAGAAGAGGAAACCATGAAGTAGCTCTTCTGAACATTAATGAGTTGACCTGAACAACGCTCGTAGGCAGAAAGAAGATTTTGATGCTTGAGTAAAGAATGCTTATTACCATTGCAAAAAATCACCACATCGTCGTCAAAAGTGAGGTGGGAAATAATAGGGCACCCACTAGATGTGGAATACGAATAATAAGAGTGGATTGTATAGAGCTCGTTCAAACCCCAATTGAGAACTTCTGCTACAATAATAAACAGGCTAGGGGAAAGTGGATCTCCTTGCCGAACACCCCGAGTGGGGGAAAGAACCCCGCCGAGCTACCATTAATCAGAACAGAGAACCAATTATTTGAGATGATGCGCCAAATCATGTCAATAAAAAATTCGCCAAAACCAAACTTTCGAAGGACTTTAATTAAAAAAAATCCAATTAACACGATCAAAAGCTTTAGCCATGTCCAACTTGATGATAACATTGGTTCCATTCACTTTTTTCCTCAAATGATGGGATAACTCATGAGCAAGGAGGATATTATCCTGGATAAGTCTTCCCTTTGTGAAAGCACTTTGATTATCTGATATGATAGAGGGGAGAATACTGGATAAATGAGAAAAATTAAGTTTCGTGAGAACCTTGTTGCAGAAGTTACAAAGACGGATAGGTCGAAGATCCTTGAATGAAAGAAGAAACCGAATCAGTCTTGGGGATCTAAAGTAAGGTGGTACTAGTCCAAGTTTTGGGGAGATCAAAACTAGTGAAGAATTATAGAATAGCCATATGAAGATCCGAGGAAATAATCTCCCAGCAAGCTAAATAGAATTTACCATTGAAGCCATCCGGCCCGATAGTGCTATCTCCACGGAGAAAGAAAATAGCGTCCTTTAACTCCTCGATGCTAGGGAGAACCGAGAGCTTGTTGTTTTGATCAGAGGAAACCAAGCTGGGGATGACTTGAATGAGCTTATCATCAGAAATATCACACATGGTGAGTTGTTCTTTATAATAATCAGCAGCAACAACCTTAATGTCTTCGGCTGTATGAAGCTCGATCCCATTCTTATCGGTAATCTTATGTATGGAAAGCTTGTTGTGCGTTTGTTTAACCGAAGCGTGAAACAACTTTGTGTTACCAACTCCCTCCTTAAGCCACTTGAGATAGGATTTTTTGCGCCAGTAATCCTCTTCAGATTTGAGTTTGCGCTTCAGATTAGCTTGAGCGAGATGAAGAGCCTCACGATTACTCTCATTATTAAGAGTCTCGTAGTTTAATTCTTTCTCCAAGACTTCATCCTCAGCCTCCTTGAAAGCTTGGAACACATTGCCAAAAATCGGTTTGTTCCAAATTTTTAAAGTTTTTTTTAACTTCACGAAGTTTGGTGGAGAAGTTCACCATAGGCCAACCAATAGAAGTGCTGCACCAAGCCTTTTTAACAGTGTCAAGAAAAGTGGGATGAGAAATCCAGATGTTTTGAAATCGGAATTGAGAGGGCCGAGGATTCGATTGCAGAGCAATGCTAACTAGAAGAGGGGAGTGGTCAGAACAAGTGCGCTTGAGATGATCAACTTTAGTCGAAGCAAAGAGAGAGGTCCAACTAAAATTGCACACAATTCTATCAATGCGTTGAAAAATAGTAGCTTGACCGTCACTCTGGTTACACCATGTGAACTTGCTCCCATTATACTTTAAACAAAACTGTAGGTTGATCATAACAAAACCACATCTTAATTCAACAAGCTCACAAATCAAATATCATTGAAACCATTAGGCATTCTAGAGTACATCGTGCTTTAAAGCATAGAAGTACAATATGCTTTGAAAAAAAAGTATGAACAATCCAATACTAAACAAAGGTTACAATTATGCTTACATAGTCATAATATCAATCAACCAAGAAGAATCAATTCTCAAACAACCTTAACAAGTTCAATTATTGTGATCCATACATATTTAGAAACTAGACATTTTAAGGTATTATTTACCATTTTTAATCATTCGATTCATATCTATAATCATAAATTGATGATTATTCCCAAGACAAGTTAATTTCCAAATTCTCTGTTATAACTCATTATGTGCAGCCATTTTGTAAATTCAACCAATAATTCATCATAACTATAAATTTCATGAACATTACATATTCTAAAACTAGATTCTTCAAACTATAATATAGCACTTTAAAGCACTCCATTCGGATTCAGCATATGGTTACCTCAAGTTCATGTTAAAAATCTGATTTTCTTTTATGACACATTCTGCCCAGTCAACTTGTAAGTTCAACCATAAATTACTCATAACTCCAATTGAGGTGATTATGGCTTAGTATGAAACTAGAATCTTTAAACTATATTTTAACATTTTAAATTACTCCATTAGGACTTGTATTAATCAAAATACAGCCCCTCCAAGTTCATGTCATAAATCTGATTCTCTGTTATGACTTACACTATGTGTCTATCATAAAAAATTCATAAAAATTCTTCATAGCTCCAAATATCATCAATCTTACATTTACAAAAACTAAACTCTCTTAACTATAACTTAGAATTTTAAACCACTCAATTTAGACATGTATTCATCAAAATATGGTCACCTCAATATCACGTTAACAGATTGACTTTCTGATAACAGCTTACTGGAACAACCACGATTTGTGACTAATAAAAAATACTTCCTGAACTCCAAAATTTATGAAACTTTACAATCCTAGCTTATAGCTAACTTAAGCTTTGATACCAACTGTCATGACCCAACCCGGATTTCAACACGAAATCCAAAGGTCATGTCGTTGGAACTAACATAAGAAGAGGATAAGCACTTTTTAAACAGTAGTGCAAGTCGAACAATCGAGCTAACAAGTTGTAATTAAGATAGTGAAGCCATACTAAAAATACGGTTCAACAAAAATTGAATCTTCGAAAGCAATAATGAAATGAAGCACCGAGCTGTTAAGCTCAAAACCAAAACCAAATAGAAACAAGAGACTATTATCTCACAAAGGGGAAAACAAAACTCACGCGCCGCAACATTGCAGACACTGAACAAACCATCGGCACTCCAGTCTAGCGTTTCAACAACTGAATAAATACTAGAACTTAAGAATACGAGCTCGACTAAAAAAGTCGGCAACAGAAAAATATACAACAAGACTAAGCATACTACCCGACTGTAAAGTTTATATAACTTTACCCAACATCGACCTTAACAAAATAGAATAACCAAATAACAATAATAATACAATGTTAGACGGGACTTCGCGAGCTACAACTCGAAAGAAACAACAACTGTGGCAAGCACGAACCACAAGACCTCAACTCAGCTATCGATCCATTGTGCACTGCTACAGTCAGGATCTACTCGGCCTCAACGCGGCTAATGAATAATTGAAAACTAGAAATAAAGCACAAAGTGAGTCATAAAGACCCAGTACGCTACTACAAACAACAATATGACATAATATGAAACATTGTTATAATTAAATATGTCATCGTGCTACTACGACGAAGACCCCTGAAGACGTATCATATGCTTTACATACACCACAAGACAACCTTCCGTTTTCACTTACTAGACCGTCCAAACGAACCAGGGTGGAATTCCTTGCTCATAAACAAACCAAATCCATTAGAACAAACTATCATAAACATCCTCATCTACAAGTATGCATATCGATATACACACACACCAAGCATGTCATATGAACATCATACGTAAGAATGTATATTTATATATATACACATCAAGTACTTCATATAATCCTCATGTATATATATATATATATATATGTGTGTGTGTGTGTGTATCTCTATATATACATATCAAATCTCCCATATAATCATCATGTATAAGTGTGCATATCTATATATATACACATCAAGTCTTCCAATTACAATAACCAATACAAACATGGTCAATAAAATCTCATGTCGTCGTATTGCTCTTGCAATCACAACTGTTAATCATATCGTGCATGAGATACCCGTGATCGGGTATCAAAGTACCGAGCTCTCTTCTCGGGTCTAAGCTCTCTACTTGGGAAAATACCACTAGCCAATGCGCTCTTTTGGTTACAACAAAGCGGACTACTTCCCCATTGTAGCTAGCAGTAAAGGGGTGTGTGAACCGAATCCGGTACGGCGATACATTGTAACCACAAATCTCATAATTCATAAAGACAATGCATCGTCCCACCATCAACGTAAAAACTCAAGTAATGCTAACTGGACTTATATGCAATGCACAAGTAGATGTTTACTTGCAAATTCTCAAATAGATATAATGATCTACTAAACTCATATGATTATGCACATTGTTTTCATAATCACAAAACCACATTAGGAGATCAATTGAGTCTCTAAATCCCAAGTGTTAAGTATGCACACTTAAATCAATCAAAGCTCCAAAAGCTAGTATCTAGTCAAATGGATTATAAATGTCGTAGGATCTCACCATGGTCCTCGTAAGGTTCAATTGTTCCTTAAGCTCGACTCCGTTGAGTCTTTACTACAATTACAACCAAATAAGGTATAAATGTTATATGCATTTCTTGTCCCTTCTATGTTCTTGTTTAAGGCATAGCTACGTTCTCATTCCATTTAGGAACCCTAGTTCACGTATTAATAAGTCAAGTAGAAGATGGAAGCCTAAGTTGATTAATATCAAATCAAGCCCTGGTTCAATTCAAGTTCACAATTCCACCTATTAGTGGAATCCAAATTTCAATGTAGGTAAGCAATCCAATAGTAGAACACGCATGAAGGTAAGAAACACTTATATGCTTCATAAGTCATATTATAAAATAACATAAAAGATTCAATCCTTAACAAAGGAAATAATTTATGGATTTAGTCATAATCTCAAGTAGGCATAGCAACTCATATTATCACATGAAATCAAACTAAGTCATAATCTCAAGTAGCCATAGCAACTCATAGTATCGTCCAAGACTATTTTGCTTAGTCTAGGATCATCCCCTTTTTTCTAGAATGATAATGCATTCTATTATTCAAAATCCATTGTAACCCATGAATTTATGATTATTCCCAAGACAAGTTAATTTCCAGATTCTATGTTATAACTCATTTTGCGCAGCCATGTTGTAAATTCAACCAATAATTCATCATAACTCTAAATTTCATGAATCTTACATATTCTGAAACTAGATTCTTGAAACTATAATTTAGCACCTTAAATTACTCCATTAGGACTTGTATTCATCAAAATACAGCCCCTTCAAGTTCATGTTAAAAATATGATTTTCTGTTATGACTTATTCTGCATGTCTATCATACAAAATTCAGCAAATATTCCTCATTACTCTAAATGACACAAATTTTACATCCCCTGAAACTAGACTCTTTGAGATAGAGTTTACCATTTTAAAGCACTCTATTTAGATTTGTATTCATCAATTTATAATCACTTCGAGATCGTGTTACTAACCAGTTTCCCTGTTACCAATCCCACTGTTGCAGCAATGATTCAAAATAGAGACTGAATTTGTATAGTTTGTTTCTCAACAAATTCACGAACAACACTTGTTCCAAATCAAGGCTTGAACACATTTAAAACTGAACACACGGCCAAAACATCACATATTAGTTCATGACTCAAAATCTCCAGAGTTCAAACAAGCATGAAATCAAGTTGAAAACATGGTAGAAGTCTTCCCTAGCATGGATTCAACAACAAACATGAAGCTAGCATGCAAGATAACTTGGCATACAAAAATTTGGAAATTAGTAGTACCTTAAGCCTATTAAAATCTATAGAAAATGAAAACAAATCAATGATTGTTGATCTACAAGTCAAGAGCTTCGATACGGCGTGCTCGGATCTCAAATCGGGTCACCGGAGCTTCAGGAAACCCTAGAAACACACACTAATCTCACCTTAAATCACCCATTCAAGTTCTCCACAATGGTGGACTGAAAATATATAAGTGTAGGAGGTGTAATGTGTGACGACCCGACCCCGACCCCGAGGAGGAATCACGGGTCGTGCCGTCCAAATAGGGACAAGACAGGCAAGCAAGGACTCAATTATCAAAACTGACGTGACTCAACATTAGACACGTAGTACAACTCGGCACTAAAAAGCCGGAATAATTTAAAACTTTGGAGCCCGATATAGCAATTAAAAGCAAGTAAACAATTCTTTGGCGATTTTACAACCGGAACCCAACAACTAAACAATTCATGCTAATATATATACACCTCGATGGCTAAACACGCCGGTGAAATAACAAAAGTAAATAAGAGGTAATGGGATGCTCATCGGAAGTCTTAACAAATGAACCAATACATGAAAGCAAGGCTCGACCTACAAGTGCCGGCAAACAACTAGAAGTATAAGTAGTACTACAAGTTTTAGTCTACAACAACAACACATTCCCAAGCGAAGTCTAAATGACTTGCTTTAACCCAAGTGTCCTTGCAAAAGAGAAACCAAAAGAGCCAAGAGAACCAACGCTACCACCTCTACGAAAGCGATCACGGACAAGAGCAGAGGAGAAACCTCAACGAGACGGACTGGATGATTGGGATCTAAAATAGTAAAAGGGAGGGGGTAAGTCATAAAGACTTTGTAAGCTACAAATATGCATGACGAGATATATTGCAAGGCATCCATAGCACGTTATCATATTTGGTTATCAAGCAAGATCATACTAGCACGTAGTTCTAATGTCGCAATGCACGTTGTTTTCACATAAGTGCGAGAGTAAATCACATAGGATAAGGATATGTTATGGAACCGGAGCCGCTTCGTAGAACCTGAAATAGACAAGGTTATCTTGAATGTATTTGTCAAATGTACGTTTATGAAACATCAACCACGATAGTATTGTTCCAAGCGCCCTTTGGTTACGAGTTCTCTTCTCCACTGTGATCAGTAGTGAAAGGTATGTGCAAGGTTATGGTGTGGCGACCCATCACTATCATAAATCTCGCAATTCATGACGGCGATGCATCATTGGCCATCGAGACAATTCACGTATGCCAGCTGGACTAATGGTATGTCAAGTAGATATTTACTTGCCACTAAAAATCAAGTAAGGAGTGAGTTCAACAAGAGCGAACTCGTCCGAGTCAAGTAGATGTTTACTCACGTAATAAATCAAGTAGGGAGCGAGCTCGACAAGAGCGAACTCGTCCAATCAAGTAGGCATGTTACTTTACGATATACAATTCAAGCATGAGCTTAATTACATTAAGAATTCTCGAGAGCTAGTCTACAATTCATTTGAACTCTGAACGTTGTAGGGATTGATTGTAGAGTCGGTATTGTTCAATGAATCTCTAAGTGCAACTCCATTGAGTTATCGCTAAATTATCATCAAGGAGAGGATGAATGCTATATGCATTTCATTGCTCTTTTCTATTTTCTCGATTCATTTACAATTAGACTACTAAGTCACTCATGACTTTAGTCCATCAAGATCAAAGTTCCTCAATTTGTGAACCCTAGAATGATCATCATTTTGAAGTTCCAATTTACAACAAGTCCAAGAACAATAGTTATTCCAAATTGAGTTTAGAACACATTTCATACTAGACACAAGTCCAAAATACCAATTACAAGTCATTAACCCAAAATTTACAAAAATTTATCTTGAGGAATTTCAAGTGATTAACATTGTGCATGTCTTCTTGAGCACGTATCTAGAAACTATCATGATGGGAGCATGCTTGATATTGAGCATACAAAAATAAGGGATTGGGAGATTACCTTGTTCGAAATCAAGCGGTTAGATGACAAAACAAATCAAGGATTGTTAAACTAGAAAACAATAGCTTCGATTTGGTGGTCTCGAATCAAAAATTGGATGGTCGGATCTCCGGCAATCATGCAACCAAGGTGAGGCACTTCAAAGCTCTCTTTTTCTCTCTAAGAACCCAGCATCAACAATGGAGGATGAACAATGGCTGTCAAATTGAGTTTAGGAAGGTTAAAGACACAAAAGGTTCAATCCTAAGCATGAATTATTTGGCTTCTAATTGGTGGATTCATGAATGCCCTTGATTAAAACTCATCAAAGGGTTGAAAATATACTCAAAAGGGTCATAATTTAAGTTGGGGTTTGAATTGGGTCTGACATGGTTCAAGAGTTCAAGCCAAAATTCAAAAATCAGAAATCCTGTAATGCTGAAAAAAGGGGGCAAGCAGGCGAGCGCTTGGTCTTGCAACTCCGGATGTCACCTGCTGGAAAATGCACGGTCGCTCAGCCCTTCTGACTGAGCGAGCGCTTGGTCCCCTGGCTCGTCAAAATGGCTTGAAACATGGTTCAAAAGGTACCTAACTCACCCACAAAAATTTCTAAGGTCAAACCCTACTCAAGGCACAACCGAAACGCTCCCGGACAACCCTCGAAACATGCAAGAAACGAAGATCGAAACACACAACAAATCAAACGATGCAAACACGAATCAAACTTGGACAATCATGAACATGAACAAGGATGGTTTAAACATGAAAGAACTAGTATTCTTGATCTTGAAATAAAACCACATGGACAATTCACGAAGGCAAAGGAAGGCATTCTTGCAACCTAGGTACCAAATGATTAAATACAAGCAAGAAAGGTTTCAACTTTAAAGTTAAGCACCCAATGGTCTATATAATGACCAAGATACATGTAGTAATGATACTAAGACCCATCAAGACTTAGTTAAGGGCTAAGGAGGCTAAGGCAATACTCGAAGCAAACCACAATAAAGCATGCAAAGTATAGAAGGCATACAAGTGACTATGATCGTGGTCAACCTAATGCAAGCATGATTTTAACAATATGAACTCTTTAACATGTTAAGGCACATAATGAACATGTTATAATGATGTTATACAAGTAATGGGTTTGGGTTCTCACATCCTCCCCCACTTAAAGGAAATTAGTCCCTAAATTCTTACCAGTCATCTCGAATAAGTATGGGTATTTCTCCCTCATCTCAAGCTCGGTCTCACACGTAGCTTCCTCGATGTCATGATTCCTCCACAAGACTTTCACTAATGGAATCCTCTTAGTTCTCAAGATTTGTTCTTTAGTATCAAGAATCCTCATCGGCTTCTAAACATAAGAAAGATCGGGTTCAAAGGTAATCTCTTCGTAAGCAAGAACATGTGATTCATCCTTCAAGTATTTTTGAAGCATAGAAACATGAAACACATCATGAATACCCAAAATAGAAGGTGGAAATGCAATCCAGTAAGCCAAAGAGCCAAAATCACCTCGGTGACAGTTTCCCTTTCTTACCAAACCTCTTAGTACCACGACACGGCGATATCTTCAAGAACACAAAATCACCAACCTGAAACTCAAGATCGTGTCTCCGGTTGTCTGCATAGCTTTTCTATTTACTCTGAGCCGTACGCAATCTATCTCTAATCAGCTTCACACTCTCAATCGACTGTTGTACCATTTCAGAACCCCTTAACTTAGCTTCACGAACTTCGTCCCATCAAATTGGTGAACGACACTTACGCCCATACAAAGCCTCATAAGGAGTCATCTCAATGCTAGATTGGTAACTATTATTATACACAAACTCTGCCAACGGTAGATATGAATCCCAACTACCCTTGAAATCCATAGCACAAGCACGAAGCATGTCCTCCAATATATGTATCAATCTCTTCGACTACCCATCTGATTGAGGATGAAAGGCCATACTAAAGTTAAGTTTCGTACCCAAGGCCTCTTGTAATGAATGCCATAATCTCGAGGTGAATATAGGATCTCGATCTGATACAATGCTAACAGGAACACATGTAGCTTGACAATCTTCTAAATATACAATGCTGCCAACTGACTCAGAATGTAAGTATTCGCAATAGGAATAAAATGAGAAGATTTCATCAACCTATCAACAACAACCTAAACAACATCGAAGCCTCTACGAGTACGCATCATCCCCGTAACATAATCCATCATGATATGTTGCCATTTCCACTCTGGAATCTCAAGTGGTTGTAATAACCGGCAGGTCTCTGGTGCTCGGCCTTAACTTGTTGACAAGTCAAACACCTAGATACATAATCCGTTATTTCCATCTTCATGCCATTCCACCAAAACTGTCTTTTCAAGTAACGGTACATCTTAGTACTCCTTGGATGTATCGTGTATTTGGCCTTGTGAGCCTCGTCAAGAACCATACACTTCACTCCATCGGTAGAAGGAATGCAAACTCTTCCTCCAAAAGTCAAGATACCACTACTATTCATCGCAAACTCAAAAGTCTTATTCTCGCTCAATCCATCAATAATCTTCAAGAAATCTGGATCTAACACTTATGCCTTCTTGATCAACTCAAACAATATAGGGGTAGCACGAACGCTAGCAAAGATAATACCACGCTCGTTCTCAATAGGACTCCACTCACGAACATCCTCTAGAATTTTCCACTCTCTCATCATCAAACAAGACATAAAAGCCTTCCTACTCTAGGCATCTGCAACAACATTTGCTTTCCCCGGATGGTAAAGAATAGTACAATCATGATCCTTAAGGTTCTCCATCCAACGCCTCTGTCTCATATTCAACTTTTTTTACGAGAAGAGGTGCTTCAAACTCTTATGATCAGTGAACACCTCAAACTTCGCTCCATAAAGGTAATGTTTCCACTTGTGAAGCATGAAAATAATTGTTGCTAACTCAAGGTCGTGTGTAGGATAATTCTGCTCGTAAGGTGACAACTTCCTTGAGGCATAAGCAATAACCCTTACGTTCTGTATAAGCACGCAACCCAAGCCTTCTAATGAAGCGTCGCTATAGATCACAAAGTTATCACATCCACTAGGCAATGCTAAAACAGGAGCTGTAGTCAATCTCCTCTTCAACTCTTGAAAAATGGCCTCGCACTTATCACTCCAAATAAAAGTAAACTTTTTTCTGAGTCAAGCTCGTCATAGGAGTAGCAATCTTGGAAAATCCCTCAATGAACCTACGGTAATAACCTGCCAAGCCCAAGAAACTACGAACTTCGGTCACCGTACTAGGAGTCTTCCCTTTAGTAACAGCCTCCACTTTAGATTGATCAACGGCGATACCATCACTAGAAACAACGTTCCCAAGAAAAGATACATGTTCGAGCCAAAATGCACACTTACTCAATTTTTAAGTGAGATTAAGTCCCTAATTAAATCCACTCTATTTAAGGTATAATTAATGTCTTAGGTTCAAGTTTGGTAGAATTCATTAAGGGTCTCCAAGTAAATCCAATAAAGAGGCAAAACTCAAATTTGTGGAAATACCGAGAATAAGTTATTCAATCAACTTTCAAAATGTTCTTGTACTGAAATATAAGTCCAAAAATTACACAAGAGACATGGTTAGAAAGATCTCGAAGTCTAGTTTCTAATGCATCAAGCGGATCTCAATTCGAGTTGTCTATAAAAAACTATGGCCAAATTACTTCAGACATATCATGGCATACGGAAATGCACAAGTCACACCAAAAATTAAACACGAGCGTGTGCAAACGTTAACATGACCAAACCAAAATAATACCAAGTTAATCCATAAGGTCCCCCTAGTCATCCAGGGCCAAACCTAGGGTCAAAATAATACTAACTAAGTAATACGGTAGTAAACACAACGGTACGAACTCGTATGACAACACGATAACTAAAATTACGAATCGAGGAATCAAACTTACGAGGACAACTACTATGAATGTTTTGGCCACATGTAAACTTATAAACATGATTATTATGAATGTAAATGCCTCCAAGAAAGTACACAAATACATAGGATCTCTCAAAGGTCGCGAGCAAGAACAAAGTTCGTAAACGTTCTACAGAGTCAAATACTTACGGATTCAGGGTCTTACATTAGATGTGTTAGAATTCAAGTTGGAGGTGTCTCTTGAGTCTATTGATGATTTGGATGCTTTGGAGATAGCATGCGTCCTTATCGCGTAGATTGAGATTGGGTTGTGTGATCGTCTCGTCTTTTGGAGTTCTTATTCTCCTAGTTGTTGTTTAACTTCTTATAAGTATTCAAGCCTATTCATTGGCCTCTTGAGTTGCTTTAAGTCTCTTGATCATGTTCGTTTGGTTGTTAGTTCATTCGTCGTTTCGTTTGCAAGTTGTTGTGACTTGTTTTGGTTTCGTTCCGGGTTGTTTCGGGTGTTGCTCAGACTTGTTTTGGACTTGTTTTGGGTGTGGTTTTACCCTAGGATTGATTGGGGTTGAGTTAGGGACCAATTGGACTTCATTTCAAGACATTTTTCTTTTTTTTAGACTAAGCGCTCGCCTAGTACATGGACTGAGTGACCGCTTATTTTCCAAATTGTTATTGAGCTCGAAGAAGGCATTAAGCGATTGTTTGATGAAGGGACTAAGCGACCGCTTAGCCCCGACTCTGCTTCACGTAGCTTTCTTAATTTGCTGGTTTCGCCCATTTTGTCCTTCATGAACCCACTTTAAACCCTCCCTAATCCTCCCTACTTAATCCTAATTGATCTCTAACATGTTAGGTTAACTTTATTGATCATAATTAAGCCTAATTAAGTTTGGATTACTCCTAAACTATCACTAAGTGTACCATGGAAATTTCTTTTGTACCCCTCTTCTTTGTGGAAGCCTTTTATATCCACAAACCCTTATTGTATTGCAACCATTCTTTCATTTCTCCTTCCACCATACGTGAGTTAGAGAGAGAGAGAGAGAGTCAAGGGAGACTCAAGAACCCTAGTTCTTCTTCCTCCAATCCTTGAAGATCCAACTATCCGATCTTCGTTTCGACTCTGGATTATTGAAGCCCTCGACGAGTAGAACGTCTTTCACCGATTACATTTTCCTTCTCTTTTGTTTTTCTTCCAAGCTTGTAAGTTACTACTTACTCTCTCTTTGGATTTTTGGCTCATTGACCCTAAGGAAAACAAATTGCTTGCTATATGAGGTCAATGAGCACTTGTATTTTTGTTTGCCTACCCCTTTTTTGTATCTTGAACTTATGAAATTGCTAGATACCATGTGTAGGTTGATTTTATGAGATATATATGTGTTTTATGGAGTGGGTTTATGGTTATGTTGAGTTTTATGGATTTTAGGGCTTGAGAATCTGGCCCGAATGATTTTGGGAATTTGTTATAAATTCGAATGGGGTGTTAATTTTGGAATATATGAAATGTATAAAGAATGAAATGTAGAATTAAGACTTAACGAAGTCATTTTAAGTTCAATAATGTGTTAATGAACTTGGGTTAAAATCCTACGATGTTCGGGTTTCGTTTGGTTATGTTTGTGAGGACCCGAGTACCTCAATTTGTGTCTAGTTGTGACACCAATGTGTTAGAAACCTTACGTGCGATTACTAGAAAATGCTTTACTAAATTAGAAAGTCGTGTTAATGAGCTATAAGAAGCTTGAGAATTGAATAATCGGATGTGACTCTTGGGAATTGGTTTAGAGCGGTTTCGTTAGAGCACGGAGCATTTGAGACCAACCTATGGTCTCGAGTATCATTAAGAAATGATTATCGAATGAGTTCGCATTTTAGGGAAATTGGTCGTGTGCACGTGAATGCACTTGCGAAGTTATGACTACGGGGTAGTCTTGATATTCTTGAGTGTGGTTTTGAGGACGTCGATTGTATAGGACGATTAGGACTATGGTTGAGTCTGGTGTGTTTTTGTGAAGACTAAATATTAAGTCTTGGTTTGTGGTCATTAATAGACGAACATAGTAGTCTTGAATAGATTGATTTTTGAAGGTCCTTGTAGACCCAACGATGCGGTTGCGACTTAGACTAACATAGTAGTCTTTGGTTTGATTTCGAGTAGAGGACCATGGTAGACCTCATAGTATGATTTATGGTAAGCTTATATGCTATTCTTGATTGAGTTTGTAACTTGGGGATCATGAGTACCCCGATACGTGGTTTCTTGGACTAAACTTGTAAGTTAGTTGAACATGTTAAGTACATGCAAGTATGTGCATTGAGAATTTGGTTTTGTAGAGCATTATGACCTACTTGATTTGATGAGTCCGCTCTTGTTGGACTTGGTCCCTATTTGTTCATACAAGTAAACATCTACTTAAGTATCTTATTTTGAGTCCAACTGGCGTTTGGTTGTTGTGTCAGCAATGGGATGATTCATAGCCTTTGGGTAAGCAATTGCTATGAGTCGCCACATTGGTTCCCTTTTTCCTCACTATTTGGTCAATAGTGGGATGTGGTCTCGTGTTAGCGCCATCTAGCCTGATATCGAGCTCCCATTTCTTCATCCTCGGTTGGATGAAAGGCAACGAGTACTCAATAAAGAAACTTGATGAGTTATGATCATTCACTAAAGAGGACTAGTGAAATGTATCGATTATGGTTTGATTATTGGGGTTGGGCCCGAGTTTTGGTTCTGAAATATATCGATTATGATCTGATTATTGGGGCTGGACCCGAGTTCTGGTTCTGAAATATATCGATTATGATTTGATTATTAGGACTGGGCCCGAGTTATGGTTCTCAAATATATCGATTATGGTCTGATTATTGGGGTTATGCCAGCATTATGGTTCAGTTACAGTTCAACTTATGTCTAGCAATAGCGTCACCATTACCGACAGATAGGCAAACGAACAGATATATATCTTGTTATACATGTTTATTTACGAGCACTTATATGAAAGATAATGTGCTTTGTGGTTTATATGAGATTATGTACTTTGATGACTTGGTACATGTTTTATTCTTATTGGTATACTATCATGATGTCATGTCATGTAGTTGCATTTAGTATCTTACTTGGTCATTATGACTTATTCCACGTATTTGTTTTCCTTAGTGTGTGCAGTGAGCTCGTTAGTACGTGTTGCGGCTGCAGGTTCGGGTTCGGGTGTGATAGTTGGTGGTCTTCCGGGCAACAGCTTGGAGTTATTATTATTGTAATTATTATTCTTGTGAGACACGGATGTAAAGTTATGTAAACTTTACTTGGGTTGATTGTGTTAGTATTTTGTGGTTGTATTGTTTTGGAGCCAACTAGAATGGTCGAGTTGTTGTATTAATTTAATAGTTAGATCCGTTGTCTCCCTGAGCAAGGCTTTAGCTCGCGGGTTCTAGTATCATTGTTGTTGTTGTTGTTGTTGTTGTTATCTCCGGCAAGTTTAGTCGTGAGATTTTGGTTTAGTTGTTAAGCATTAAACCCTTATTCTCTTAGTTGATTTGTCCCTTCGGCATGTTATAGCCGTCGAGTGGTTGTTTATCAGGTTGGTATCTTGTTGTTTCGCCGGCCTTAGGTTTGTCGATGGCTTGTTGCCCGTGCGCAATGTTGCATCACATGCGTCGTAAAATTGTCAAGAGATAGTTGTCTCTCAGCCTTCCGTTCCATGATTTGGAATTAAAGGTTTGGGTTCCACTTATGTTTGTTATTAATTTCTTGTTGTCGATATTCGGAAGCGTGGTTCACAAAGTAAGTATTAAAAAAATAAATCGCGGTTCAAAAATATGTTAGATTATTTGAAAAATGAATTTTTTGCACCGCGGTATATCCAAAAAGGGAATCGCGGTGCAAAAACATTTTTTTGGATTTACAATAAATGAAAGGAAATAAGGAAGAAACAAAAATGGTTATGAATAAAAAAATGACAGTAGGTATTTAAAGTGAGAAAATGAAGAAGAATGGTTGTTTGATGTTGTTTTTATTTGGAATCGCGGTTCACAAAGTAAATATTAAAAAAAATCACGGTTCAAAAATATGTTGGATTATTTGAAAAATGAACTTTTTTGCACCGCGGTATATCTATATAGGAAATCGCGGTGCAAAAACATTGTTTTCGTTTTACAATAAATGAAAGGAAATAAGGAAGAAAGAAAAATGGTTATGAATGAAAAAAAATGACAATAGGTATTTAAAAACGAGAAAATGAAGAAGAAGAATTGTTTGTCATTAATTTCTTGTTGTTGATATTCTACATCGCGGTTCACAAAGTAAGTATTAAAAAATAAATCACTGTTCAAAAAGATGTTGGATTATTTGAAAAAGGAACCTTGTTTGCACCGTGATATATACAAAAAAGGAAATTGCGGTGCAAAATTATGTGGGCTTAATTGATTAATGAACTTTTTTTGCACCTTCGATAGATAAACTTGACGTAGCGCGTCTCTTGCTCACTAAAGGTATCACAGTCTTTTTGCGACCAAAAGTGATTTTTTCGATTTTTTTTTTAAATGTTGTACTTTAGTGATTAGAAACTTGAAAAGGTAGACCGGCCCGAATTTTGCTCATATTAGTTTAATGTGTAGTTTACTTTAAAGCTCATGTGTATGTGGCTCATAATTAAATGAAAAGGCAAGGGTAAAGTGGTAAAAGTATTGTTCTAAACAAGACAATTATTTTGGAACGGAATAAAAAGGAAACATGACAATAATTTGGGGACGGGGGAGTACTAGTTTGATACCACTTGAAAGTTCACGTCTCAAGTGTACTTGGCCTAGATGTGAAATAGCTAAGCTTTGATACCAAATGACAATTCATACTATAATATGATATAAACAAACTTCAATGTGAACTCAATTTTTTATCAACTCTGGAAAAAGGGGATAATTGTTAATGTAAGAATGCTAAGAATAGTTAAAACACGTATGATTGTCAATCGAGTTGTGCACGGCGTAAATGGATTAAAACAATTATCTCAAAACAAGTTATGATCGTATCTTGTGTGTGATGTATTGTGATGATTGACTGCAGAACATAACAGTTTGCAGATTGTTTAATTCAATGAAAATGTGAAACAATTAAGTTCATGCACAAACGAACATTCAATGTAACAATAAGGAAACAGTATGGACTTGTTTGGTAGTCGGACAAGGATAAGCAGTATTATTAATCACTTGTATATCGGGGGTAGTTTTGAGATTACAAATGTTAATCCTAATTTTTTTAGTGAGGGCGCTAATAATACCACCCTCCCCCTTGGTATTAATAGTGAGGGGATAATGACTTTATCCGGATAACTCGTGCTATTAGTCCCGACCACCTATTACGTACCAAATATCAGGCAACTGGACTTATTAATCTTATCCGGCCTTAATCCTGGCTACCAAACGGTGCCTAAGAGTTTGGAGATAGAGAAACTTGACAAATTTAAGGTGGTTTGGATTTCTTATCTTATATTTACCCCCTCACAGCCCTTCTTTTGACTATCGTGAGGGAATAATCTACTATATTTCAACAAATACAAAAATTATTTGAGGTTAAAAGAATCCTCTTAATTCTTTCTCAACTAATTGGCTACCCAACAAGGTTCCACAACTTGATAAAGTAGACAAACAAGGGTTTTGCTTCCTAAATAAATAACTACAAATAGTCTAATGAAGCTGTTGGTTTGGCTCGATGTAGATCTGCTTGTGATATAACTACTTTGAATAACATTTTTGTTGAGGTTGCTTGAACCGGCAGATTTGTTGATGGAGTGATCTTTGAAGCTAGTAGGATGGTTGTTGATTGCAGTAACTTCCTATATCTCAAGTTATTCACTAAGTGAACAATTACAGTTGTTTTGCTAGCAATGCTCTTCACACCAAATATATGTGTGTGTGTGTGTGTATCTCTCCTTTGCTTGATCACTCTTGAATCTATACATGAGTTATTTCTTTGTGATCATCCATTGTTTTTATGTGGAAATGGTTTCCCTTTCTAGGCATAGGGTTTGAAAAACTTCCCATTAGTAATCTAGTCATTTGACAACGGCTAAATGATCATATAACGACTATTTGATTTTAGAGGGATCAAGATAAGATAATTTTTTGAAGGCGGATCTTTGGTCATCAACTTTTCGTTACTTTTCTTTGGTACTAGGTTTATCATTGTTGGTAAACCATGAACTACTCTTAGATGGCTAGACGTTAGATCAAGAACGAAATCATGTTAAATAAGTTTCTTTTCTCTCATAATTATTTCCAAGACTAATGATGTCCTTGCCTATATTTAAAAAAAAAATCGGTACTCTTGTTGGTTAATTCCATTGCCTACCCCTAAGGACCGGCGATGTGAGTAGCACGAGGTTTTAATTCATCTCAATGCCCACCCTTTTGTAGTGACAATTAATGCTAGCAGAATATGAACAAAAGGGTGGGCAATTAGACAAATCCAAACCTTGGGTGGGGGGTACACTGGAAATTGGCCAAACCTCAGGGGTGGGCAGTAGAATTAACCTTGCTCCTACGTATTTTTTAAATGGGTAATGCTTTGGTCACTCTCATTTTATACCAAAACATGGATACTCGATGATGTGGCACATTCTCATTGGTTGGACATTTCGTGGGTTCCACCACTCCAACCAATGAGAATGTGCCACCTCATAGAATACCCATATTTTGGTGCAAAATGAAAGTTGCCCCAAGAATCGTGGAACAATCACACATAAATAGCCATCCTCAGGGCAACACAACTTAACCTTCTACCCAACATATTTCTATCTTTTTCCTACAAGAACACATGTTATTCTTAGGTATTCAATAGAAAAAGGTAGACGGATAACCAAAGTTGAGCACTTTTCAGCATTGTGATTAAAGCCATGAAGTACAGTCAGAGTACAACATTATACAACCATTGGCATGGTGTTGTTCTACAATGAATGAGGAAGCTCAAAGCCATAGAAAAATATGAGCACCTCCCATAAAACCTGTATCTTTAAAACACATCATCCATATGGTTTTATATAACGTTGGAAGTTCCGGAGGTGAAAAACTGCTCTAACTGGAACCCCATGTATTTCATGGATCGGCAAATAAGAGCCTCTTGTAAGCTAAAGAGCGGCATCCACTTTCTTTGTGCATAACATGAGTCATTTATCCTCTTGTTTTTCAAAATCTGTTTCTACGATTTCGCTTGAGAGAATAATTTACCTTCGGTGCAGTAGTTGACCCAGATACACTTGCCCCATGACCAGATCTAGTTGAACCTTCCAAACTAGTGAAGTTTAGACTTGGATTTGAAGTTAATGGAAGTTGGACATGATTGTATAATGGAGTGGGAAACGCTGCAAATTTGTGATAATTTGGAGAACTACCCTGATGTTTGCCATGGCCAATAAGTGATCTAAGAAAACTGCTTGGATTCTGACCACCTTTGCTTCCGATTTCCGACTGACCAATTTCAGTTGCTTTTACCATAGAAGTCAGCGAGTCCACAGATTCCAACGGCAACTTCATCCCTGCTAGACCATCATAAGACAGTATACAGGCTATCGCATGCATAGAGGCCCCAAGAAGATCAGGAAGAGTTTCTTTGGTATGTGTAATCTGGAATAACATGTAAGAATTAGACCCAGCGTAGGAATGAAGAATTCACTTAGGATGCAAGCAAGTAATTGCATAGCAGTGTAAAAAAAAATTAAAGAAATAGGCAGGAAAATTGAAGCACATCCTAGGGATGATTATACTTTCTGCGTCTACAATTATGCCCATTTTCACTACACCCCATGCAATCGACAACAGTCAGACAGTGAATTTGCGTGTGTCCACATTACATAAGCTGTTTATTTGCATATCAACAATTTGCCTTTTATCCACCAACACAAGAGACTTGGCCTCAGAAATCAGACCATGGGGGTTCAGTTACTAGTTACTACGGGCTTAACCTTAGAGAGGTATAATGAAACTCTTACCTTGAACAAGATTGCTGCAGACAACCTCTCTCTCAAACAGTAAATCTGGGCAATATCAAGAGCAGTTGACTCAAAAGAAAGCCACCGATCAACAACCACCCTCACTGCATTCTCAGGGGAGGACATAATTTTCTTTTCGCGTACATCTGAATTCATATTACGGTTAGCTGTTTTATCTTCATGACCATCATCTTCATCACTCTCTTCAAAGTCACTTTCATCATTGTCATCTTCATCCCCTTCCTCATTCGCCCCACCAGGAGCCACTGCAATCTCTGTTGCTAGCAATAATAAAGGTAACGGTCCAATGACACTACAATTCCTGATATGCAAACCCATATCTCCACGTGTTATCTCATCATAAATGACCAGAGGTTGTACATCAGTTCTCTTATATGATAACTGAAAATTGGCGGAGTGAGGGTGCAACCGAACCTTCCCACCATTAGCGGTTTTTACAACTAATCTTTGTCCACTTTTTTGCGGTGCAAGTAATCTTCCCACCATAGGATATGAGCCTGCCACAAGGATTGCATGGATTATCCCAGAGTCTTCCGCATTGACAATACACTGAGATGAATCTTCTGGAATGAACCCGTTTCTAACCAACTCTGACTGCAGTTGCTTACGCATGCGAAAAAGCATGTTCATGACACTAGAGGACACAAAGTACTGAGAACAAAACTTAGCTTCTTCACCCTTTTGCTTGGCACTTTTCCAGCACTCATATGCTGCTATTACTGCTAGTTGATCCCCATGCCCACCATATAATGAAGCCAGCTCAGATTTAGCCGCCGAAGCTTTCTTTTTCTCATTAGGTAACATGGGAAGAGTAAATGGATCTCTATAGTCAGATGCGCAAGCTAAAGTCAGAGCTGGGTCAAGGCAATTCAACAATATGGCAAAGAAAAGCATCTTGCTTGTTACTGGATGAACAGGGATGGAACCTAGCTTCGCCCCAAGCTCTGTAAGTTCCTCATTAGATGACAAGGCCCCAATTTCTTGAAGAACAGTAATTGCGTTGTGAATGGTTTCAAATACAGGAGGATCCAATGTCTTCATTAAGAAATCATGAATTTTACAGTCTGCATCCATAAGCTTCACCTGTCAGTAGAAGAAAGAAAAATTAGTCAAGGAATCAGTTGCAATGAAACCACTGATTTAAGGTGATGAAACAAGAACAAGCAAGAGTGTTATATTTAAGACACCAATACACCGTAGTCGCTAAATGGTACTCCCTCTGTTCCACCCACAGAGTTTATGTTTGAAAAGTCTATTAATTAAGGGATATAACTAGCATTAGAGTTGGTCATAATCACCAAAATGATTGAGCATAATCAATATGTTAATGTTAAATGTGAATGGTAAAGATGAAATGTTTTTGAAATTGTAGACATAATTTTTGAAAGTGGACTCTTTTAGTGAAACATGCTAAAATAGCATAGTACACTCTTTGCCGTGAAGGGAGGGGGAGTATTCGAAAAGAACTAGGATATGTATAAATGGGGACGGCAATGGAGTGGGTAAATGATGAATCCACCCCACCCAATCCCTAATATATCATATTTGGAATAGGTATAAACGAGGATGGGGACTGAACTCCATAACCCACAGAGTTGGAATGGGGATTGGAAATAGATACCCCCCCAACCCTCAATACACAATTTAATTGTTAAAATAGGTAAACTATCCATATCATATTAATATTTACAATTTCTTTCATTATTGAGTTTCTCTGAATCATCTTTTCTACTTTCCCAGGGTCAAACATCAAGGGAGCTCAAATTTTCCTTCCCTCTTCTTATGCAAAAAATTCTAGTCTTTGGAAAGCTAAAAGTTTGCTAGATTTCTAGACTAGTGAACCCTAACAGTATCTTAATTTTTCCTGCTATATCCGGAAGGAATATCCGTTCCTATTGTAGTGGCCAATCAATGCTCTTCTCTCTCATCACTTGTTTCTTGCAAGCATGATTGATCCGAAGACACATAGCTGAACTCTTTTTTTTCTGTAAGTACCAATAGTATTTATAAACATGCGTCAAAACACGCGACGTGTTTTCTGTAGACGAGGTATACATAAAAAGACCAAATCCTTAACAAGAGGGAATATTATCCACAAACACTACAAAAGGATTAGAACCCTCTAACACTTGATCAGCTCCCCAAAAGAACAGATCTGAAGAATCTGCGTCTTCAATCCCTCCA
Source organism: Codonopsis lanceolata (assembly GCA_013146195.2). Lineage (NCBI taxonomy): Eukaryota > Viridiplantae > Streptophyta > Magnoliopsida > Asterales > Campanulaceae > Codonopsis > Codonopsis lanceolata. Next base: position 52,310 of record JABEVN020000082.1, read on the forward strand.
CATTACTCTCCAGATGTTGTTCCTTTCCCACCAGATGATCCAACAGATTGCCAAAGGGGCAGCATCCCAAAAATAGTTTCTCCAATTATTAAGAGACCAACTCAGCATTAACTCCTAAACAGAACTCGGCATAACCCCTTGCAGCTGAAACAAGGAAAAAATAAAGTCCCACAAAACCTTTGCAACAGGGCAATGCAGTAAGAGGTGATTGACGCTTTCCCCATCCTCTTTGCACTTATAACACCAATTAACATAAATTTTATTTTTCTTTGGAGGATTATCTCCTGTCAAAATGGCTTCATTAACAGCTTCCCACATGAAGAATCCCACCCTACATGGTGTCTTAGTTTTCCAAATATTCTTCCAAGGAAAGTGTGTATTGGTAGAAATTATTTTCCTGATAAAATGATTTAAGTGAGAACCTCCAGCTCTTTTTTTTTTTTTTTTTTTTTTGAGAACCTCCAGCTCTTTTCTCCCCACAAGACTTTATCTTTGCTAATTTCACTCACCTTGGTTATACAGTTTCTCAAAGTCTCAAACACTCACCTTTTGGTAGCTGAACTCCGGTATGTTGTTATGTATAAATTAACAGATTAACAAATTAAGCATGTTTCTGGTTTCGTAAAGTATGTGGTTATAACAAGGTAGATCATAAAGGGTTTGTAATATTGCTCTTTTCCCTCTTATCACTTTGGACTTAATTTCTTTAATCTAAAGATGATTTATTAAGCATTATTTCGCTTGATCAATAATGCAGTTTGCAATAATAACCGAGCGTGATATACATAAAGGGAGTAAACTATTTTGCTTGATCAATATTGCCTTTACATCTTTAAGGTTACTTGTAATAGTCAAAATTCAAGGGAGTAAACTATAAATTTTTCGTAACCCATTTCTCTTGGTTTTTTCACTAATAATCACTAAACACGCCACCAATTTGCTTAATATCTAGATACTCATTAACAAATCTATTACTCCTTTCATCCCTAAATAATCGTCCTAGTTGACCCGGCGCACAGTTTTTTTTTTTTTTTTTGATAAGTAAAGAGTATATAAATATGAGGACGCATCCTTAGTACACTAGAAGTATACAAAGCTCGAGAGCTTCTACCCACTAGAAATGATTATTTACAAACTCTACAAAAGACATTTTTGAAGCCAGATGATAGTTCGCAGCCTCTACACACCAAGAGAATAGAGTGCGAAGCAAAGAATTCTTCAAGACCGGAATAGACTTTTCCTCATTGTCGAAAACTCGTTGATTTCTCTCCCTCCAGATCACCCAACAAACAGCCAAAGGGGCAGCCTCCCAAATCTCGATGCACTTGTTTCCGCGCTGAACAGACCAACACCTCAACAGCTGAGAAACTGATCTCGGCATCACCCAAGGCACTTTAAAAAGATTCAACAACAAACTCCACATATCCGAAGCGACAGGACAATGAAGAAGCAGATGGTTCACGCTCTCCTCGCTCGCCTTGCACATGAAACACCTGTTCACTAAAGAAATATTCTCGCTCGAAGATTATCTCTGTTAGGATAGCTTCGCTTCATAGCTTCCCATACAAAGAAGGCCACTCTCTTGGGCGCTACAGATTTCCACACCGCTTCCAAGGAAAAAATTCCTCACAATTCAACAGCCTCAAGTAATTAGATTTAACCGTGAATATCTGACCCTTAGCTGCCTTCCAAATTATTCTATCTTCTGTCCTATCGATCTTTTGAGCCTGTAACAGCTCAAGAAATAGCAGCAGCAACTCCACCTCCCAATCATGAAAATTTCTCCTGAAAACTGGACTACAAGTAAGCCTACCATCCTCCCTTGACAACACCGAGCTAACCGAACAACCCTTATCCCTAGTGACTTCAAACAGTGCTGGAAAACACCTTCAGCTTCCTCTCTCCACACCATCTATCTTCCCAAAACCTGTCTCTCCACTTCCCACCTCAAAGGGCAAGAAACCGCTCAAAGGAGCTCCACCCTTTTCTTATGCCCTTCCACACCCCCACCCCAAAAGGCAAAACAACCTCCGCAGGAAACCACGCATGATCCCCCAAACCATGCTTACTCACCACCAATTTCCTCCACAATGCCTCCCTTTCCGTGAGATATCTCCACAGCCACTTTCCCAGCAATGCCTCATTAAACACTTTAAGATTCCTAACCCCCAACCCTCCCTCTTGCATTCTAGTACAAACCTTTTCCCATTTGACTAAATGGAATTTCCGCTCCTCCGACCGACCTTCCCATAAAAAATCTCTTTCCAATTTTTCAAGTCTATTCCGGATAGAGGCCGGCATCACAAACAGAGAAAGGAAATAGGTCGGTAAATTTGAAAGAGTGTTCTTGACTAGTACCAACCTGCCCCCTTTGGAAAGCAATTGTTTCTTCCAACCCGCCAAGCGGTGCTCAAACCGCTCGATAACCGGAACCCACATAGCTTTACTTCTGACTGGAGCACCGATGGGAAGTCCAAGGTATGAGGAAGGGAGAGTCGCGGTCTTGCACCCAAAAAAGTCGGCTAAGCTCCCAATGTCATTCACCACACCTACTGGAATAATCTCACTCTTTAGGATATTTACTCTGAGCCCCGAAACTGCTTGAAAAAACAGTAACACCATATGAAAGTGTAGTTTAAGAAAAAACAATTGACTTGATTATTTATATTGGTTTAATGTGTAGTTTCCTTTAAAGCCTATGTGTATGTGGCCCATAATTAAAGTAGGGTGAAAAAATAAGGGTAAAGTGGTAAAAGTGATGTTCTAAAAAGGTAAGTTTCAAACTGGACAATTATTTTGGGACGGACGAAAAAGGAAAGGAGGACGATAATTTAAGGACGGAGGGAGTATTATTTATTATAGTTCTAAAAATTCATATACCTCTAGTAATTTCCGCCCCAAATTCACCATAACAAATTTTAAGCATATTGAAAAGATTACCTCAAGATCTAAGGTTAATTATCCTTATCACTCGCTTACACAATTGGTGTAATTTTTAAGAAAAATTCATCCATCCATCCATTCAATTTCTCTTAGTTTTTTCACTAATAATTACTAAACACGCCACCTCTATCTATCTATCTATCTATTGAAAAGATTACCTCAAGATCTAAGGTTAATTATCCTTATCACTCACTCGCACAATTGGTGTAATTTCTAAGAAAAATCCATCCATCCATCTTTCTATTCATCTAAATTTATGTAATATATTAGATATGGTAGTAAACCATACAAAGGGGAAAAGAAGAATGACTAAATATTCATAGTAATGGTTAATTTCAAGGTCACATACATAGTATAACAATAATATATATATATATATATATATATATATATATATACATATCTCCATATATTACAAAATAAAATAACTAAAGACAACATAGTTATTTTTACGTTAATATGTATTATGAAACATAAGAGGTTTTATACATTTCTCAACATATGATGGTCTATTCAAAATTTGAGGTTTTTGTTAGGTACTATTTGATAGTTTTTAAGGCCACTTGTAGTATTCAGAAATTCAAGGGAGCAAACGATAAATTTTAGCTTTCTTCTCCAACAACTGTGTTCCCCATTTTTTTCTTCATCATCTTAAAAACTATACTCTTTTTCTTAACTCATTTCTCTTGGTGTGTTCCATAGTTGAAAAAGGCGGAAGGCGAGAGGCGGGCGATAGGTCAAAATTTGAGGCGAAAGGTGAGACACAAAAAAGGCGCTCACAGAACAAATATTAAGGAAAAATTTATATATATATATATATATATATATATATATATAAAACATAACAAATCTCAATAAAACATGTCATGAGTGATGAAATTAAGTTAACATAATATTAATAACACAAATTTCATCATTCATAGTTGAAATTCCAAAACATTAGATGAACTTAACTTCAATTTCAAATAAGAAAATAAATAGTCATTAAAGCAAATGAAAATAAAGACATGCAAAAGAGAACTAAAATCATGAAATGTAATAATTAACAACTAACAACACAACAAGCTAAAAATCCATAGAATCTATCTCATCATCATCTCCATAATCTTCATCGTCCTCATTCACAGGCATAGGCACAAAAAGGCGATAAAGGCTCAAAAAGACTACAAAAAAGGCGATAAAGGTGCAAAAAAAAGGCGCAAAAGGCGCCATCGCACGGAGTCGACCTTTCAAACCCTCGCCTCGCCTCGAAACCCTCGCCTCGCAAGTAAGAGGTGCACGCCTTTTTCAACTATGGTTTGTTCACTCATAAGGTAAACACGTCATGAATTTGTTAATAACTCAAATCTATTATCATAGTTAAAAAATTCATATACTTCTAGTAATGTTCTACCTAAATTTCACGAGACCAAATCTTAAATATATAAGAAACATTACCTCAAGATCTGAGGTTGATTACTGATGAACTCAAATAAGTGTGATATTTAATATTGATTTTGTGCTTTAACACGACGTAAATATTGCACTTTTTATGAGTATTTTGTATTTTTGGTGATTACAGGTCTATGAGAGATTGATGGTGAAAAAGTGAAAAGAAAATCAAGTTTAAAGAAGAAATTCGGATATCATGGTACCGAATGGGCATTCGCTATATATCTGAGGCGAGTTGGATCTGGAAGTTGGAAGCAATGTCACGTTTTTAAAGAGAATTTCAGACATTATCCATTTCAGTAATTAGAGAATTATTACTTTTCTCTAAATTGTTGTTATTTCTTTTCTTTCTCTTTTGTAATTAATAAAAAGATAGGATGAGAGATAGATTAGATGTTGTGGACTTTGTCAACTACCTATGAGTGGGGGTTAGCATAGTTGTCAAAGGCGCTCGCCTTTGGCGCCTGAGGCGAGAGTTGAGGCGAGTCGAGGGTTTGTCGCCTGAAGAGGGTTGGGCGAGTCGGGCGCTAACTGCCGGCATATATCTGAGATTTTGGAGAACAGTTTGTAGTAGCATTCGGAATGGAGGTTTGGGAGTTAAAAGTATAAAGGTGTTCAATAAGGCTCTTCTCGGTAAACGGTTTGTGGAGGCTCTTCTCGGTAAATGGTTTGTGGAGTGCGGACGATCGGAAGTATCATCTAGTAAATAGGAGCACGGTTTGTAGTAGCATTCGGAATGAAGGTTTGGGAGATAAAAGTATAAAGGTGTTCAATAAGGCTCTTCTCGGTAAATGGTTTGTGGAGGTTCCTGTGGGAAAGGGAAGGGATATGGAGGAAGGTAGTGGTGGGCAAGTATGGAGAAGGAAATCACTTGTGGTTTCCCAAGGAAGTTTATTGTTCCTATGGGGTAGATGTCTGGAAGGGAATTATGAAAGTTTGGGATCTTTTTGAAAGTCAGATTTCCTTCAACATTGGAAATGGGGAGAAAGTGAGATTTTGGAAGGATAAGTGGTGAGGAGAAGCCCCTCTTCAAAGGGTTTTTCCTAATATATTTGAGATGGCTGTTAATAAGGATGAGTTGGTCAATGCATTGGTGGAATGTCCTAATGGGATTGATTCTTGGAATCCTTCATTTCGTAGAAATTTGCATGATTGGGAGATCGACATTATTTCTAGATTCTTCGGACTTCTGTATGAGGTTCGGAGGGGTTCAGGGAGGATAGAGTAGTTTGGGATGCTTCGAAAAGGAACACTTTCTCGGTGAATGTTTTTCTCTTTCTTAAAAAATGAGGACAGGGGGTGGAAAGCAATCTGGAAGTGGAGGGCCCTCCTAGTAGAGTGATGATTTTTGCTTGGGAAGCGTCGAGGGAGGCTATTTTGACCGGTGACAATCTGAGAGCCCGAGGGAGGGTTTATGTGAATCGGTGCTTCATATGTAAAAAGGAGGAGACATTTAATCATTTGCTTTTGCACTGTCCAGTTATTAGGGACTTATGGGATTCCATTTTGTGTGTAGCGGGTAGTTCTTGGGCAATGCCGCCGACCGGATTAAGAAGTAAGTGTGCATCAGCTTCTCGATTTTTGGCACACAGAAGCGGTGTAAAGCTCAGGGGCTTCTCTTGTTAATATATTAGATAGTCGGTAGATTATATTCTTTTGATCTTGTATACTACCTGTGTACAAGGCCATGGCCGCGTCACCTGATTTGGCGATATGTTAATATTACTTTACTTATCAAAAAAGAAAATGGTGGTCTATATGGTTGGAGAGGAATAGGAGATTTTTTGACAATGTAGAGTCTGATCGGGACAGCATCAAGAGGAAGTGTTTCAGTCCCTTGGCTTTTGGTGTTCGGAGAGGGTCTTGATCATAGGGGATTCTTTTGTTAATATTATGGAGTCTTTAGGCTTTATAATTCTTTTGTTGTGTATACTCTCCATGCACGAGGATGTGTCACCTGATTTGACGCATTGATATATGTGTATATTTATATTTTTTTTTTACTTATGAAAAAAAAAGTACACTCCAATCGTAGTGGTTAGAGACAAACCAATGTCACATGAGCCGCTTCATCTCCTCCCATGAAGTAACAGCATTTTATCTCTCCACTCCACCTTTGGTCATTGCTACTTGTTCCCACCGTATACCCTGCATACTTGGTGAACTCGGCTGCTGCCAACTTAACCTTCTTCAAGTCAGAATAGATGTGACAATCAAAGACATTCTCTATTTTCCTCTCTCAATCCAAGTAAGCATCACGGTCAATCTTTCCTTGAAATACTGGAATCCGCATCTTAATATTTCCCAAGTTACTATCTTCTCTTCTTTGATTCTCACGCCTACCCCAAACTCCTTATCTAACGATCACCCCTTCGAGTGCAACAGTCCCTAGGCTCTTTTGGCTTCCCCCCCTCCCTCGTTTGTCCTTCCGCATTCAACTCACCAAATGTCTTCTTGATTGTTGCCTCAACTTGTTCCCAATCACACTAACCACCACACCTCTAATGAACGGTTAACGCCTCCAAGTTCAATTAATCAAGGAAATTGACTTGTGGGGTCTCCAGTTTTTGTTTCAATTCCACAAACATGATGTTGATGAGTTCCTCACGTGTATACACTCGGGTGTTTGATTCACCTCACCAAAATAAAGGAATTTTAAAAAAAATCGGCTAACACTTTCTTTTCGACAACCCTAGCAGAATTCGTGTTTACAAACTAGAAGAACAAGACAAAAAATAGAATGGAACTAACCGTAACTAGGATTGCTCTAAATACCAATTGATGTGATATAAGACCGTTGTAGAAAGATTTGGTGGGGAATGACACGTCGACCCAATGCCCTTGATTAGATGTGAAAACCTTGGTCTTGTGAATGACATCGCAATTGAGATGGAATACCAATTGATAAGTATAAATTGATGCTCGTGTCACATGCTTGAAAGCACCAAAAAACACACTTGGTAAGTCTAAAATTGATGCTCAAGTGTCACACGCTTGAAAGCACCAAAAAACACATTGAACTTTCTCTCAATAGAAAACCCAATAAAATAATGTGTGAAAACTGTCAAAACAATGTTCGAGAGGCCCTTAAATAGACTACAAACAGTAAAAGCAATTATTGTAGTCGTCCTCAGAAACCTTAACATAATAAGGAAACTGAATACGATAACAAGGAAATAATGAAGTCTTCAAAAGCAATAAATAAGATAAGACTCCAAGAAACCCGAAACTGCTAATCTGGCACAACGCCTATGAAATTGGCTCGGTAACAAAACTCTACACTTCGAGATTATGTGGACGAAGCGCTAGTGCAGTGTCCAATTTCCCAGAATTGTCAATTGGACCCATTGATGTCTCTAGATCATCCTCCAAGCAAACCTAACGTGTCCCCAAGCTTCTAATCATGACAAACGAACCCCGAACATGCAGAATATTCTTTAGGGCCCTCAAGATCACATCAAATTGGTTGCTTTTAACTAGGGGTGGCAAAATGGGTGTTATGGATAAATGGATAATAGGCGATTATCCATGGATAACCATGGATAATGGCCTATTATCCATTTATCCATAACACCCATTTTGCCACCCCTACTTTTAACCTTCTTGGTTTACATCATAAGTTTGATCCGTCAACAAGTCCTGATACAGAAATTTGGGGTCTGGACACTCCATGAGTATTTTCTTCTATATCCTTTGTTTCTTACCTCATCTGTGCCATAAATCCATATATTATTCACCTCGCATGTTCAATTCAGAGAACCAGGGCTACCACTATATTTAAATCTTTAGTCAGGGCTCTAAATAATGATATTTGTAAGATTAATGACTTTTTTACTGGCACACAAGCCTTTAAGGCTATCCCTTACGATAATTGTGCTTTGCACGCAACATGTAGAACCATGATTGCCTTTTCTTGCATTGCTCAGAAAGAGTGGTGTGGGCTGTTGGTGTTTTGGAGCAGTCTAGAGTCTCACCCATCTCGATTACATATATGCTTCTGTTCTTTCTTAAGAGCTTTAACCGAAATAAGTATAAAAGACTTTTTGGAAATGTAGAGTGAGCTATATTATGAAGCATCCGGAGAGCAACTCTCAGGACTTTAGTTATGGGGGATTATAAGGGACTTCCTATATTGGAATCATGAAGAATTGGAAGGCTGTTTTGGCTAAAGATTTCTCATTGACTTCTTGTTTGCACTTTTATTTATTATTCTTTCCACTCACTTTATAGTCAACTTTTTGTCCACTTGGTACATCCTTCCTCTCAAAAGCTTCTTTGATTGAAACTTCAAGTAATGAAAATAACTATTTCCTCCGTCCTAAAATGACCTTTAACAAAAGGTTTGTCCCAAAATGAACGTTATTATTTTAATGAATTTATTAAATTCACCATATTGCTAACTATCATGTCATAATGCACACTGGCAATGCTATAATGTGACACCAAGGCATTCATGATCAAGTCCTAGTAAAATTGCTTAAAAATCAACTTCCTTAATTTTCATGAAAAAGGAAAATGACCACTCTTTTGAGACCAAGGGAGTAAAACAAAACCAATCAAGTAGGATGAATCCAACATCAAAATGTGTAAGAGTGCAACACCCCACTTACAATAATAATGAACCATATACGTAATATATTAGTGTTACATGATACTCCGTCCATCCGATTTTATGTTTCCAGCTTGAAAAAGTCAACATTCTAAGAAATAGATTATTCACCTGTTAGTGAGCGTTATGATGAATTCTAACGGATGTTCTAAATAAATAAGGGTTGTCGCAAGTTCAATTTTAGTATTAGGCAACCAAAACAAGATAAGGCACTCTCCAAAGGGGACAGAAGGAGTAAGAAAATTAAAATATAGCATGATAAGCAAAGATTTAAGGTAACTGCACCTTTCTGAAGGACTAATTAGCAAAACTACAATCATCTTGGAAATGCAACATAAAACGAAAGGAGTATCACACCATGACAGCAAGATTATGTAGTGTGACCATCTGACTAACTTTTAACCTTTCAAAAAGGAAAGAAATATGTACCTGCAAACAAAGTTCCTCAATTGGCATTCTCTTAATTTCTGGTACTTGAAAATCTGGCAAGGAAGATGCTCGAAGTTTGGAATATAGATGGTAACAATTTCCAGGCTGGCATCGCCCAGCCCGTCCCTCTCGCTGCTTAGCACTTGCTTTTGATATCCAAGAAGATTGAAGAGTTGACACGTTGTTGTAAGGATCATAACTCCTTTCTTTCATCCTTCCACTATCTATAACATAAACAACATCATCAATGGTGATAGCGGTCTCAGCAATGTTAGTTGAAAGAATGATTTTGCGACAACCCGCTGTCGGCCTTTTGAAAACCTTCTTTTGCTCCATAGATGGGACCATGGAATGAAGAGCTAATACCAAAAACCTAGAAGAATCCTTAAAGAAGGAGCTCGTACTTAGTTTCACTCGTGCTCTATTAATATCATCCCACCCAGGAAGGAAAACAAGGATAGCTCCTTCATTGGAGTCGGCACATATTTTCATCAACAGCTGCTCTATTAGGATAACATCAATTAGTTCGGAATTAACATTCGACATATACTTATCAAGTAAATATTGTTCATCCTCAGAGTTTTTTGATGTTTTCTGCATGTGTTTTCTTAAAATTTCAACGGCTTCTTTCTGATTATCATGTTCAGCCCACTCAAGTGCAGTTTTTCCCTCATTATCTCGTAAATGACAGTCAACGCCTAAAGAAAGTAGCATCAAAATAACGCCTACTCTTCCTTTTTTAGCAAACACCATTAATGGTGTTAATCCGGTCAAAGTATGCCGGAAATTGAGAAATTTGGAGTCTCCAGTAGAAATCAAATCCAAAAGGGATTCAATCTCATCGCTTGACCAGGCTAAGCTAATAGCATCATCAAGGGCAATTCTGCATTCTTCTGTTACTCCAAAGTCATCAACAAGGACACAATTTGAAGTGCTACCAAGGTGATGATTTTCTGTTGACTTCACGATGGAAAGTACATCCTCCAAGAAGAATGTTTTGACCTGAAACAAGAATGCTCAAAATCAAATGAAAACAAAGAACAATGGATCAGGTTCTGTATAATACACTACAGAGTTCTTTACAGGATAAGTGAACCCGGGGACACGTATGATTGGGCAGCCACCAAAATATTGTGAAAACCGCTCCGCATCAAGGGTAGCACTCATTAAAACCTGTAAGAATATGACTAGTTATTACATCCTTAAGATCTAGTCTAACAACTAAAATTGTAAAAGGGAAGAAGAAGAGAAAAAGAATTTTTTCCCCTGTAAGCAAGATACTATCACAAAAGAAATAAATAATTTATACTAACCAGGCGTAGATGAGGATACAAAGGAAGCACATCTCTGCAGAAAGTAAGACATATCTGGATATTGTAAGATATGAAACAGAAGTATAATGCTCATACAAAAGACAAAACCTTTCCCTACGAAATTCTACAAGAAGTTGCATTATAATGAAGAAGAGTAACAGAAGATTTCTGAGAATCTTCAAAAAGGGACCCACAGTGACCAGCACTAAACCACTTGGAAATGGCAATATTTTTATTCTCATTTATACATACCAAAATTCTTGTTCAAAGATGTTCACAACTAAAACATAGCAATCCTTCCATCCCAAAGTAAGTGTCCCTATTCCATTTTCAAACGTCCCAAAATTAGTGTTGCCTTGTCATATTGAGAAAGATTTTCAAAACCAAATGTCTACAAATACCCATCTTAATTGTGAGAGAGAAGAAGAAATGTGTCCAATTAATTGACACCACTAGAAGATAACTTGAGGGTATTAAAGGAAAAGTACTTGGGTCAAATACTTTCTTGAGCATGTGTTGAGTCAATAGGGGACATTTATTTTGGGAAGGAAGAGAGTACTATAGATATCCATGTGAGTCGTTCAAGAAAGAACAGTTGAAGTAAAGGTACCTGATGATTGCTAGCATAAAATCTGAGAAGCGATCCCTTTCATGAATTTCATCCTGCAGTTTAAAGAGGTTATAACAAGCCATACACCGCAATATAACTTATACCGAACTATGGATAAATACATAGAAAAATTGAAGATAAAGAGTATGATACTGGTTCCATATGATGACCTACAAAAGATTCTGCTATACTGACATCCCCCAATCAGGCCTTATGAGAGAGCCTCATGTGCATGCACTATGTCGGCACATGACTATATCCAACAATTTGGCAAGGGAGAAACCATAATAACTGTGCCAAGAGTTTTCTACGGCACAAATCATTTTGGAGAAAGATGAGAGGAAATTAATGAACTGAACGCAGTTAGTTATTCATGTATGGGATCAAGTGTCAATAGATGCCTCCTTCAAGTTGTTCCATGCTGTCCTGTTAGAACAGAAGCTGATGAGTCATGAAGGTGGAATGTCTGGAATTTTTTCCAGAAGACTCCAATAATAGGTTATAGTTCATTCCTTTTTCTCCCTTACAGTTACTTTGTTCATCTTGGAAGCAACATAGTGAAACATTGAAAAGAAATGGAGCAAATCCCAGGCCCCTGATGGAGTAAATAAAGAGCACGCTAGGCAGCACCAGACATATTTCTCATGTTGATGAAAAAGAGTTTTATTAGAGAAGGTTGTGCTAGCACTAGCTCACTTGGCCACATACCAACTTCCATCTTAGATGTTGGGAGATTGAGTCTAGTAGCCTAGCATCGCTTCCTATTAAAGAAAAATAAAACACCAGGTGACTCAGTTGCATCCTTAAATTAACCGTTAATCTTGCTCCAGAGTGATCCAGTGAAGCTAGCGAAAAAGGATTAATATTGTTGACCTAAGTAACTAGAAAAAAGTTGAGTTGAGTTCAGCATGTCATTCAAGTCGCTAGTGGAGCCCAAGGTAGTGCAGACAGTATCCATTTATTGTCATTATGTCTGGCAAATATGTAAATATTCATTTATTCTGTCATTTTATTTTGGGGATTAGGACCAAATGTAATTAATAGGAGAAGATAGTTTCCCCACTTTTCTTTCTATTTATTGATCTGAATGGCCGTCACGCTCGCTCACGCCGTCCTTTCGGGGATTCAAACTAATGAGCCGAGAAAATCAACAAATGAACAAAAAGACAGGCCATTAACTGTTTTATTACTGCTTTATATCTGGAAAAAAAAAGACTTAACCGCTTTTTAGATAACTCACACACGTGCACTCATGTAAAAATATTCCAACCGTTACCCTTTAGACCGATAAACATGCCCGGATATCTATGATCTTGAAAGAGAGGCTACGGAGAACTTAGGCCAAAATTATCACATCCTGCGCCCCTTACTGAGGGGCCAACGGGGTGAAGCCAGCCTTGTCCTGCATCAGCCAACGTTAAAAGCATATAGATTTCTAGGACACTTCATGGACCGATCGGTTTTTATACCTCAAAATTGGTGGCCAAAATCCCTGATTTTAACCTTTTTTAACAGTTACGTGGATCATACGAAGACGAAAAATGTTGATTGGCAATAAATGTAGACAAGTTGCAAACCTATTTTATTGCCTGTAGGATATTCCCTTTTTTTTTTTTCCTTTTTGGTGATAAATCTAAATTCAGTTTAGGGGTCAACAGATGTAGTTCCAGGTCTTTCAACTGTTCTAAGGTATTTTCAGTTATCTACCCTAAGGTTTGACCTAACTGCAATCCCCCCTCTCCACAAAAAAGAGAAACCAAAAAAGGAAAAAAAAAAGTTTTGACAAAATAGGCAGCCCCCTCCCCAGCAGTTACGACGTTCGGGAGTTTACCCTCTCAATTAATTTAGCTAAGTTAACGATGAGTTTAACCTTATATAACACAAAGACGATCATGCCCTCAGTTATTCATCAAATATTCTAGTTAGCTACCAGTGAAGAGCATAAATGCAGAACTACAAATATTAACATGACCAATAAAACATAGTGGATAAAATAATAGACATGGTGACATTGATAACATGATGATCTGATTAGTATGACCTGATAACACATAACAACAGATTTTAGTTATTGCATCAATTGATTACTCTCTCAATCTAGGTAGCATGTGCCCTACAAAAGGCACACGCTATAAGTATCCAATTTTTAAGAAACTTCAGGCATTGCAATTAACCCTAGTAGCAATGGATATCATAAAAGAGATAAATGGAAAAGTTTCCAAAACAAGGACAAAGGACACATGTTAGTTTTTGCCTTGCTCCATGTAGTAACCAAGTAATAACCCCCAACGGATAGTGAGCGCCTTTGGCGCCTGAGGCGAGAGGCGTGACCAGGTGAGGGTTCAGCACCTCAGCTGTCCTGCGCAAGTCAGTGAGCCAGAAGCGATGAAAGGCACTCGCCTTTCTCTCCCCATTTGGGGAGGCGAGAGGCGGTAAAAAGTCCATAAAGTCACTCACTTTAATTTTTATTTTATTTTTTAAGGACCAAACGACATTGCTTAGTCTTAGTATAAATATAGAATAAAACTTAAAAGGCCCTAAAATCTCAAATCAAACAACGGCAATAGAGATAACCCCTTCGAATGCGATACAAGCCCTAAAAATTTTGAATTTAGCGTGCGACTTCAAGGCTAGGGTTTCGAATTCAGTTTGTGGCTTCAAGGGCTAGGGTTTCGACTTCAAGGATTCTTCGCACAATCGATTCCAAATAGGCTCTCAATCTTTTCACTCTCAGACTTCAAAAAGTTTAACTTCAGTACTCTTTTCTTTTTAATTATTAATTACTCTGCTTTGACTCTGTTCTATACTTCTATTTTACTTCCATGATTTAACACTCTATTTAAAAATAAAAAATTGTTTCTATTTTGAAAAAAAATAATTGTTTCTATTTTTTAAACTAATTTACTCTGTTCTATAATCTATTTACTTTTATTACTTAACTCTGTAGTCTGTACTTTTTTTATGTTTTTTAAAATTAAAAAAACTATTTCTATTTTTATTTGCTTTCATAACCATTTATTTTCTTGTTGGAAGTTTAAGTTCAATTCATCTAATGCATTGGAATTTCAACTATGAATGATGAAACTTGTGTTATTGCCCTCCGTCCCGGATAAATATTCCTATTTTCTATTTTGGAATGTCCCAACTAATGTTCCTAAAGACTTTTGGTGTGCAAATTTTCTACCATTTTTTCTAATATATCTCTTCATTTAATACTATCATTATTGCACATCCTAGAAAGAGAGTGAGTGTAATGGGTACATAATTAATAAGATAGAGAGTGTGTAATCGGTGTTATTGTCACAACATACTTTACAACCTATCATTAATTACATTTTTTAATCCTTGTGTTTTATTCACTAGGAACATTTATCCGGGAAGGAGGGAATATGTTAGAACTTAGTTTCATGTAGTATGCTCACTTATAACATGTTTTGTTGAAATTTGTTAAGTTATACTCCCTCCATTTTCAAATTATCGTCCTCCTTTCGTTTTTCAACCGTTCTAAAATAATTTTCCTCTTTCAAAACTTTCCTATTTGGGAAAACACTTTTACCACTTTACCCTTACTTTTTCTACATACTTTAAGTATGGTCACATGCTCAAGGGCGTTAAAGGAAACCACACATTTCACCAATATTATAACTTTTTCTTAGACGATGTGTCAAGTCAAAGAGGACGCTAATTTGAAAACGGGGGGAGTATATATTTTTATTATTTTTCCTTAATATTGTTTCCGTGAGCACCTCGCCCCTCGCCTCAAAATGGACCTCCCGCCCGCCTCTCGCCTTTCCCCTTTGAAACTTATGCCCCAACGGGAAGTGAATATACAATAAATCGACTTTTGAACATTGAGCACTCTTCACCTCCACTTGCTTTTCTATATCGACATTAGATGATCAAGAAAACCGATTAAAATCCATCTTTCAGCAATTCAAGCTACCTATCACAAAGCCAACAATGAACCACACAATGGGGGGTGTGTGTGTGTATAAGATGGTGGACCAAGAAATTTGTTTCAAGGAGGTATTATACTAACAGTTACATAAATTTCATTAAATAAGTACAGTAAATTTACAAAGAAATGAAAACTACTGATCATTGTTGGCACTCATTATAAAATAGTTCATCACGGAACACTTTCTTCATAAACTAAAAACAAGTTAGAAAAAGAAATTTGGTGATTTTTATGCTTTATTTGGTCAAAATCTTAAAGTTAAGCATTTTTATTTTGAATTTAGCTTAAAAGAAGTAATACTACTTTGAGAACTGCCTATTCAAGATATCTTCAGGTTTCAACTCGAAACACAGAGAAATTGGGTGGTGCGGAGATCAAAAAAGTATAAATAGATTGAAAAGGAAAGTTCTTCAATTTAAACAATGGTTTTAGCCTCTTACAAAGATGTTTCTTATCATTCATATATAAGAGTGCATTTTAAAAAAAATCTCATCTTAGATGAATTACTTGCCCTACTTTTACAGTCAATGAGTCAACTATGAACATTGGCCAGGCCTAGTGGAATGAACTACCTACTTCCAAAACTTGTGGGGTTTGGATGATGCAATATGACAAACCTCAACGGAGGGCATGAATTAGCCCTTTCAGCATTTGAATAATTTGTGTATAATACCAGTAAAATAGATATTTTTTCATTTAAGTGTAATAATATACATTGTTGGAACCTATCTCTACAGCTTAAGCTTCTGAAGTAGGATACTAAAGTAACTAAACAAGTTACAAAAGGTCTAAGGTTCAAGTAACCCAGCTTGTATTTTCTTCCACCGGCATAGGTAATGGACAAGTTGGAACTCTGTTTAGTTTTGATGCTTGGTTTATCTCACCATGTGCAAGCAGGAGTCACACTTGAGGGGTGCTAAAACACGATATACATTGTTTGAATTGGACGTCCTTTTAACAGCTTAAGCTTTTAGCACAATTGGTTAAATAACATTTTTCTGCTCCTAGATAGTAAGAAGTCAGCTAAAGTACACAGGTGATTAATCTTTTCTTGACGAGAAACCATTTGACAACCACAAAATAAATCCTCAACAAAGTAAAGATTTAGCTAGTACTAAATATAAATGATACAGCATAGTAATATATGATATCAACAAATAACTCATGAAAAAAGAGCAAAAACAGCATGCTTTTCAAGCATATGAAGTTGCATATTCACAAGTCCAGTAAGAAGAAAATCAATACCACGATAATGTGGGTGATCTCTGAAAAATCATCCTTGGCCTTTTTTCCTGAAGCTTCTCTTCCTAACCTACTACTGCCATTTGTAACCAGAACCCTCAACAAGACCCCATTCGTACAAAATACAATCGATGAATGTCTCCCACCTTTGCTCTCCAACTTTATCTAGGATGTGCCAAAAAAAACAAATGAGCTGGTATGATTAAAATGCACAACTATCATCAAAAAAGAAGAAAAAGGAAGTACAAACAAAACTTTTTTTGATAAGTAACAACGTTTATACAAGTTGATGTTTTGATTTGTTTAATGTAATGTCTGTGACTGAAGTCATATGCTACTGGAATTTATGAAGTTCCTGTTCGATTTCAGTTTCTCTAGCATAGTTAAGGGTCCAGGGAGAAGAAACTTTGAACACTTTTTAGATTGTGAGACATTCTGAGAAACATAACTGGAGTTTCTGGGTAGGAGAATCATTTTAGTTTTTCAAGTCCTGGTATGGTATGAGTTGGGATAATCTGTTAGTGATGATTCTTTGGTAGCCATGGATAGAACTTTTTTCTATGCGGGTAGGAAACTGTTTGAAATTCATAGAGGGAAGGAGAAGAGTGGAGATTTGTATCAATTCCAGGAGAGATCCAGAGGTAGACTTCATGGGATAGTGATCTTCAGCCATGAGTTGATCTGGGTTTGCGAGTATCTGGAGAAGGCTTCTCAGTTCAATGGTGCGTTTTGGAGACAGAGGCAAGGGAAGTCGAGGGTTATTTTGTTGGCTAGCGAGTCTAACAGATCGGGGAAATTTTTCAGAATCGCAGTTAAGGGTCCAGGGAGGCAGAAGTCGATTTGTATTCCTGAAGGAGCTGTAGGCTCTGGTTGGAGCTGGGTGGTGGGCAAGATTCGTAGGTTTGCAGGGATCGTTTCTGTCACACCCAAGCAATCTACTAAGTCTTACAAGGAAGCAGCGGAGATTCAGCCTTGGCCAGATTCGGTTTCTTGTGTTAGGAATTCAGGGATCAGAGATGGAGGAGCTATTAAGGTGGAGCCCAAGTCCTGTAAAGGGGCTATCTCGTTCTTGGAGAGATGTCTGGTGGGGAGGGTGGGGGATCAGGCAGGTCCTTCTCCGAACTTAGACGAGTTACAGAGGTGGGTGAATCAAAGGTGGAAGACGGTAGGTGGTGTTGAAGTTAAAGTCATGGCAGAAAAGCTTTTCTTCTTTATTTTTCCATCTAGGGAAGAGGCAGGCAGGATTCTGTTTCAATCTCCTTGGTTCTTTGATTCGCAATACCTCTTTTTAGAGAGATGGAGTCCGTTTGCTTGTAGCTATCGAGGAGGATCAAGACCCACTTCAGTGTGGATTCGAGTGGTGGGTTTACCTTTTCACCTTTGGGGAAGCAAGGTCTTTCGAGAAATTGGAGATCTGTGCGGAGGATTCATTGATGTCGATTCTGAGACGAAGAACAAGGGGGAGCTGAGGTGGGCCAGAATCTTAATTCATGCTAGATCAAAGATCCCGGCGTCGATCATTGTAGAAGAGGGTGAGAACTCTTTCGAGATCCCTGTCTGGGCGGAGTTGCTAGTTGACGGCCGGAGCCGGTGTGGGGAGGGGAGTCATGGCGGAATAGTGCCGGAGAAGACTAAGTCTGGCAGCGTTCAGGGAGGAGGTGTGCGCGCTCAGAAAAAGCTGGTGTGGCGTCAGAAAAAGGACGAGGCAGAAGGGGGCAGAGACAGATCGGCTCAGGGCAGGTGGGAAGGCAGTACGTCAAATTCAAAATTTAAAAAGGTAGTGGATGATGTTGTGGATAAAGGAGAGCATGGATGTCAAGCTAAGGTGGGCCTTAGTGGGTTAGAACAGTCAGAATTGGAGGCTGGGTTTTGTGGGCCGACTTCTGCCCAAAGCCCAATTGCTTTTATGTTACACCCTGAGATACAGCAGGCCCAAGTTGGCTTGTCTAAAGAGTTTTTTAATAGTGGGCCGATGGACCCTAGAGACAGGTTCAATTCCATGGGGGGGCCAGGCTCGCCTTTAATTATAGACGGGGCAGAAGACCAAATCGACAAAGGTAAACATAAGGAAGACGGGGTTTATTTTGCAGAGTCAAGTATCGTTAAGGGTGGTCAGACAGAGGCGACCGAGACGAAGACGAGAGACGAGAGGATTGGTGATTGCGTTGACAACTCGAACTCGGGATCTGTTATCAAGGAGGCAAAAGCGGCACATCTTCAAGAAAACCTCAGTGGGTCTACTTCGAAGAGGGATTTTCACGCAACGACTGTCTCAGAGTCGCGTTCGACTGGTTTTAACGGAGTAGTTGTTCCGGACTGCTCGAGGTTGACAGAATCTGAGGAATTTCTAGAGTGGGTGTTCAGCCGTGAGTTACGAGACATAGTCGCGATACTGGGGGAAGGTACGAGGATCGAACTCTTACTGAGGAATGGGCTGTTGATGAAGCATGTATGTCGGGAGAGAGAGCTTCTTTCTCTGTTGTGGCAGGTAGGGGTTGCGCAGCGAAACCTTTGAATGATTGGAACTCTGGGTTCGAGCAGATTTCTTCTTTTGAGAGGTTGGAGGGACAGTCAGTGGAGGAAGTAGAACCTATCTCCTGTACTCCGATAAATATTTGCCGGCCCGAAGATATTTGTGAAATGGAGTACCTCACAGATAAAGAGGTGGAGGAGGACATCTCGTTATGGGTTAAAAGAAAGGCTCTAGGTGTCGGAAAGGCATTGGGGGTGGCTGGTTCAGGTTATGAAGATCAGATACTGGCACTGCTTCTAGACATCGAAAAAAAATGGAGAACATCAGGGGGTGGTAGCGTAAAGAGGAAGAACAATACTAGGGAGAAAGGAAAAAGGGAACTCAAACAATTGTGCAGTAATCTCAATGCTGATTTGTTTGCTTGTCAGGGAGGGGGAGATAGAAGGAGGAAAACAACAGTTTAATATGCATATTAAAATTGTGTCTTGGAACGTGTGGGGCCTTAATGATGTTAATAAAAGAATGCTGATAAAGGGTTTAATCAGGAGATGGAATCCGACTATTGTTTGTTTGCAGGAAACGAAACTGGAGAAGGTTGATGTGAGGATTATTGATAGTATTTGGTGTGCTAGAAAGGTGGACTGGGTGCATTTAGATTCTATAGGAGCGGCTGGGGGGGTTCTAGTTATGTGGGACAAAAACGCTCTGTCGATGGTTGATTCAGTGCTGGGAGAATTTTCAGTTTCTTGTCTTCTGAAAAATCTGGATGATAGTAAAGAGTGGCTGTTTTCAGGGGTTTATGGTCCTTGTAATAATGCTTTTAGGGAGAGATTATGGGCAGAACTCAGAAATTCTAAGGCAAGATGGAATGTGCCTTGGTGTGTGGGGGGTGACTTCAATGTGGTTAGATTTCCTCATGAACGTTCTTGTGTACGCATCTATTCCAGAGAAATGATGAAGTTCAATGATTTTGTCAATGAGATGGAGTTAGTGGATCTTGCTTTGGTAGGGGGGGATTTTACGTGGTTTAGAAATGGGGAGCGTCATCAATTCTCGAGGATTGATAGATTCTTAATTTCTGGAGATTGGGAGGGTTGTTTTGGTAGTCCTGTGCAGTCCTGCCTTCCGAGATTATCTTCTGATCATGTGCCGTTGCTTCTTGAGTGTGTTGGTGGTTCTAAAGGGAGAACTCCTTTTCGATTTGAGAATATGTGGTTAAAGGAGCCTGGGTTTTTGGATTGGGTTAAGGATAGGTGGGATTCTTATTCGGTGACAGGCGATCCAAGCTTTAGATTAGCTAGAAAATTGAAGTTTCTCAAGGAGGATTTAAAAGTTTGGAATAGAGAAATCTTCGGCAAGGTGGAGATTAAAATCAAATCAATTGCAGATGAGATTTGCAGAATGGATGAGAAAGCGGGGGCTGGTACTCTGTCTGAGGAAGAAGATCTCCGTAGGGTGCAGTTAAATCAAGAATTGAAGGGCCTTCTTATTCGGGAAGAAATCTGTTGGCGCCAAAAGTCGCGGGTTCAGTGGCTAAAGGAGGGAGATAACAACACTAAATTCTTCCACAGGATGGCAAAAATGCGTGGAGCTGCGAAAGAAATCAGATCTATCCAGATTGATGGTGTGCAGTTAGAGGATGAGGCAGATATTAAGGTGGGCATCTCGAATTTTTTCAGGCGTCAGTTTGAAGAAAGTGGGGGTTGGAGACCAAATTTGGATGGTGTGGGCTTTGACAGTATCAGTGCTGATGATGTGGCAGCCTTGGAGCGTCCCTTTTCGATTGAGGAAGTGGTAGCAGTGCTTCGCAAGATGGAGGGGGATAAAGCCCCGGGGCCCGATGGGTTTTCTATGGCTTTTTTTCAGCATTGTTGGGAGGTGATCAAAGGGGACATTATGGAGGTTTTTCAGTCTTTCCATTCTAGTTTGAGATTTGAGAAAAGCCTTAATGCTGCGTTCATAGCCTTGATTCCGAAAAAGAGTGGTGCCACAGATTTGAGAGATTTTCGACCGATAAGTTTGGTGGGTGGCGTATACAAGTTGCTTTCCAAAGTGCTAGCCCAAAGAATGAAGAGGGTTATGGGTAGTATCATTTCGGTGTCGCAACACGCTTTTGTGAAGGATAGACAGATTATGGACGCGTCCTTTATAGCCAATGAAGCTGTGGATGACAGGTTGAGAAGCGGGGTCCCAGGGTTGCTGTGTAAGTTGGATATAGAGAAAGCTTATGATAACGTGAACTGGGATTTCTTGTTATATATGTTGGAAAGAATGGGTTTTGGTCTCAAGTGGATTCAATGGGTCCGATATTGTATTTCTACGGTTCGCTTCTCAGTTTTGGTGAATGGAGAACCATCGGGATTTTTCCCTAGTTCGAGAGGCTTGCGTCAAGGAGATCCTTTGTCCCCATTTTTGTTCATTGTGGTAATGGAGGCTCTTAGTAGGATGTTAGAGAGGGCAGTGCAGGCAGGACTTTTAAGTGGATTTAAGGTGGGGAGGAGAGGGGAGAGGGAGGTGTCGATTTCCCATCTTCTCTTTGCAGACGATACATTAGTTTTTTGTGGGGCAGATAAGGCTCAGTTGGGAAATCTCCGATTAGTTCTATTATTTTTTCAAGCAGTTTCCGGTCTTCGCATCAACATTTCTAAGAGTGAAATTATTCCTGTAGGAGGGGTGGAGAATGTTGGGGATCTAGCTGCATTTTTTGGTTGTAAGTCTGCTGTTCTTCCTACTTCCTATCTTGGGCTTCCTATTGGTGCAAAGTCAAAGAGCAGAGAGTTATGGAATCCAGTGGTAGTGCGGTTCGAGAAGAGATTGGCGGGGTGGTGGAAGGCCAACTTCTTTCCAAGGGGGGGAGATTAGTTTTGATCAAGAACACTCTTGCTAATTTACCAACTTATTTCTTATCGCTTTTTGTGATTCCTGCTACAATTAGGCAAAGATTAGAAAAGTTGGAGAGAGATTTTTTGTGGGAGGGTCAATCAGATGTGCACAAGTTTCACTTAGTGAATTGGGATAAGGTGTGTTCGAGGGTTCAGGAGGGGGGTCTGAATATCAGAAAAATCAAATTATTTAACGAGGCTTTGCTGGGGAAATGGTTGTGGCGATATCTCACAAACAAGGAGGCTTTGTGGAGGGAAGTGGTGGTTTGCAAGTATGGGAGGGGGGGTCACCGTTGGTTTCCTAACGAGGTCAATTGCCTTATGGGGTGGGAGTCCGCGAGGTATAAGGAAGGGGTGGAATTCTTTTGAAAGATTCATTGCTTTTGAGGTTGGTAATGGGGCCTCGGTGAGGTTTTGGGAGGATAGATGGTGTGGGGATGTTCGCTTGAGGGAGGCGTTTCAGAACCTATTTGAGCTATCCACGGATAAGGATTGTAAAGTTAGCTCAGATTATATTGGGTGGAGGGTAAGCCTATCTCGAATCCTTTGTTCGTATGAATTTTCATGATTGGGAGTTAGAGTCGGTTGTGCAGCTCTTAAGGATGCTTCAAGAGCGAAAAGCACAGTGCCGACGGACATGGTGGTTTGGAAAGGCTCGGGGCCCTCTTTTCTCGCTTAGCTCGATTATTTAAAGCTTCTCAATGGTGGTAGAACTTCTTTTCCGTGGAGAGCAGTATGGAGGACCAAAGCCCCTAAGAGAGTGGCTTTTTTCATGTGGGAAGCGACTCATGAGGCTATTCTAACCGGGGACAATTTGCGGAAACGTAACATGGTTTTTGTTAATAGATGCTATATGTGTAAGGCTGACGAGGAGAGTGTAAATCACTTACTTCTTCACTGCCAAGTGGCTTTAGAGCTTTGGAATTATGTGCTGAGTATGTTTAATATGTCTTGGGTCATGCCAAGTTCGATCATTGACCATGTCAGAGGTTGGAATAGGGGTTATTTGAAGAAGAGGAATAGTAGATGGGGGACAGCTCTTTTGGGGGTGTGTTGGATTCTATGGAAGGAAAGGAACCATAGGGCTTTCGACAACGTGGAAACGTCAGTCCCGGAGCTGAAGAATTTGCTGATTCGTACTATTCAGTTTTGGAGTTCCGTGGATGATCACTCTCTTCCTAGATTATAGCTTTTGTAGATCTTGTATATAGTACAGATTTTGGTTAATCTTTTGGTTGGTATACGGCTAGTGTACAAAGGACGCATCACCTCTTTTGATGCTTGTTATTTAATATATTATTTACTTATCAAAAAAAAAAAGACCAACCACGGGGTAGCTCTACCACAGATCTTGGCATAACCCACAATATTCCAGGCTAAAAGAAAGAAAGATATGCATAACACTTTGCTACAGGGCAGAGTAACAATAAATGGTTGGTGGTCTCCTCATCTTCTTTTCACAAACAAAACATACAATGGAGGTGTACTAAATCTGAAAGAAAACTATCCTTTAAGTCGCAGCAACAGTGACTGTTGTATTGACTGAAGAAGGTAAAGCAACAATACACATACATAGACAAAATGGAACTAGCAAGAGTGAACCTTACACCTTGCATAAAACAAAGATGTCTTTCCCCACGTCAATAATTGTTCTTAGAATCATATGATATTTCTAATGTTTTCATCATCATGCATGATGCGAAATATTTGAAGAGTTATCCTACTTTGGGAGCTACTCAAATGAAGGGAGTCGGGTTGAGTATCTCGTGGCCAATAGGGACTGTTTTGAGGAGCATTTTGGGGTGTTTTACACTAAGGGAGCAGACTGTCCAAAAGAGTTATAAACATGCGCAAGTCTTTCACATGGAAAGGACACGGGCCGTTGGTACCTTACAAGGAAAGCAACCAAGTTTGTTGAGTTGGGTTGGGGTGTTTGGGACACTTACTTGTCGCAGGCTAACACAGGGGACCAAGGCAGATTGAGGGTTGTTAGTAAACAGGCGCAAGGCAAGCTAGGTCATTACAAAAGGGCTACGGTTACAAGGCACAACCCTAGAATGGCTGGTCACTTTTGGAGCAAGGGAGGAACTTGGCTAAGGGCACAGCTTGAAGGGGTTGGGTATGGGCTACTTGGAAGTCGTTTGGTGCCCAAGGGACGGATGCATGGGAGGAAGCAAGGAGGCAGCAAACTTGGGGACTCAAGGGGGTGGCACTACCAATCCTTAGGCCTCAAGAATTCACTTAGTTAGGGTTAGCATTTAATTTAATAACTTGCTTTGTAATAAAGTCCTAAAAGGACTATAGTTTAGGATTTATGCTTTCCTAGTAAAATAGGATGTCCTTTTAAGTTTCATAGTTAATTAGAGTTTGCTAAGATAGTATTAATTAGGATTGATTGCTTATTCCCGTTTTTATGTTTTTTGTCAAGAAAAGGTGATAGAAAATGAACAGATTTTTGTTCAATCACTGTGTTCTTACTTTCTTAAAGATTAGAGAGTTAAACACGAAGGTTTCTTTACGTGAGTGAAGTCTAACTGGTGAGCCTATCATCCAATACCCATTCCGCCAACTAACCTTTTTACTGTTTTATTTTCGCTTTGGGCGGTTTAGAGGAAGTTTCGGACAGCTTGTTGCTGCTGGATTTTGCTTCGGCCAGCTTGGTTGTTTTGGCTAGAAAAATCCGTATCAATGCATCAACTATAGGGTTAGATATTCATTTGATATCATCATTCCTGTTAATCTACCATCCACAAAAGCTTAATACATAGCACCATCAGTTCGATGAGAGAAAGGTTTGTGTATCTTGGAATGTCTTAAGATAAGAGTTAGATGATCTCCGACCACTTCTTGGTTTGATTCCTAATTAGAGATTCCTGATAGACAGATTTGAGATCTTAACCTTGCAGGATTATTCTTTTTTAGAGCTTTCCTGGATTACCTCATTGATTCTACTTAATCGGTCTATATTCCCAGTAGCAAGGTTTCATATGGAAAGCAAGGGTTCGATGTAGATGTAAGGTTTTGTTTCGGTCTAGTTCATAACAGGCCTTTACACAAAGGGATCGCTGCAGGGCTGCAGTCTTGTAAAGCAATCTCCTGATAGTGTTTCAGAAAACACAGTTAATACATAAACACCTACACAATTCTGTATTATTCTTTTTCACTTGGAACATGCGGTGTGGGCTGTTTGGTTTTTTGGAGCAACCCTGAGTTCAACTCCTCCCAGCGGACCCCCCCCTCTTTCCCAAACACACACACACAAACACAAACGCAAAACCAGTTACAAATATGATTCTCATCTTCTATTAAGGTACTGTCCATAAAGAATAAGAAGGTTTTATGGAAGTTTTAGATATCTTATTGAGCATTTAATGAGAGGAATCAAATGCCTTCACTGATAAATCCTTGCACTCTATATTGATTGAAGGATAGGGTGGTTTATCTGATTATGGGGATTAGCTAGAGAGGATTTCATGTTGCTATTCAAATTTATGTAGAACATAGAAGGTTGCATTGAGTTAATTTTTGCCTTGGTTTTTCTTTGAAATTTTATATTTCTCTTCTACTAGCTCTTCAGTGGAATCCACTTCATATTCTTCTTTCTCTCAGATCAATATAACATCGTCTTATATCAAAAGGACGCAATAAACCATTTTTGCATGTTTTGTGTATGCTTAATAAAACAAGTTCAAAAAGTTGTGCAACTAGAATTACTGCGCTGAATCTGAGATAGTAACCAACATATAGTACCTTGTATCCAACACTATCTCCAATAGTTTCACCTCTTTCAGAAGAGATTCTCTCAGCCACTGCAGAAGAAAGAGAAACATTTTTAGAAAAAACTGAGTAAACAGAAACTTAAATGTAAAGGGAAAAAGGTTTGGAGGGATGACGAGAATCAAAACCTGATGTTGCTGAGATTCGTCGGGGCTGGGTACAAACAATTTTACACGTTTCACTCTTATTCCACATATAATCCAATAGATATTGAGGCACCTGAACCATCATTACACATAAGAAAATGTTTGATATGAAATCATAAGTCACTCCTGTGCTCTTTCAATATCATGCTCTTGTTGATACTGGACTCATTTCCCCTAGTTAGTCCTTTCTTACCAGAATTACCAAAAAGATACATAAAAGAAAAAGGCTTCAAGGGTATTAGATATATTCCCAACAGCAATTCCATATGCCATGAAATATCAGATAGTAGGAAACTCAACAACTGGACCCTAACAACAGTATAGAAGTTCACCGTCGCGCTACTCCTACGCTATCAAAATTGTCTACCAACTCTAGTGGTTAATCTAGCTTTTCTGTCCATTTATGATAGACATTGGCCATTGTGCTTGAAATTTATGCCCCAAGGCTAAAGCGCAGTTCTAAAACTCAATCTTACGAGGAAAAGGAGTTTACAGTCATCAACTATCTATGATAAATTCAGCTACTGTTCATGGTTAGACATTTTCTGAACAAAGACCTTGGGTTTGTGTGTGTGTGCATTTTGTGGTTTGTATCTTAACTTCATAATGACGGAAGGAAAAGAGTAAGAGGGGTACAGAGAGAAAGATGGTGGGACTAAAGACAGAAAGAGGAGTAAAAGCCAGAAAACACCCTAAACCATCAATCCAAATGCACCCTTAGTTGATAAAGAAAGACAAGGTTTCTATATGAGCTGTTTGATTGCTTAAGACCAGATAAGACTTCACATCCAATAACGGAAGCATATGAGTTGACATCACAGCAGCCAACCCTCCTAGTGACACCAACTAAACCACTCTTTGCAAGAGTAATCTTAAGCCCCAACCCAATACGCCTCAAAGATATAGAGAACGTAAGAGCATTCCTCAAAGCTTTAGAACCAACCGAAAAGAAGAGGATCACACCGTCCGTGAAGTGAAGATGTGACATTCCCTAAGCTCCCCTCCTGACACAGGATGGCCAGGAGATCAGGCTTGAAGATTAATATTTTGAAATGTGAGATTATCCCAGTGGGCAGGGTGGACAACATGGAAAGTCTGGCTTCTTTCTATTAATGCAGAACTTCTTGTCTTCCCACCAAATATTTGGGTCTCCCCCTTGGCTCGTCTTTCGAACATGTTACTGTGTGGAAAGGTGTGAAAAGAGAGTGGCAGGATGGAAGAGGTAACTCTTGTTGAAAGGTGGAAGATTGACTTTGATTAAGAGCACTTTATCTAATGATCCTACCCATCTTTTATCTCTTTTTTTGTGATCCCTGTGTCAGTGGTGAAAAGAATTGAGAAGCTCGAGAGGGATTTCTTATGGGAGGGACAAGAGGACTTTTCACTTAGTTGGGTGGAAATTGCTATGAACTAGCTTGCGGAACGGAGGCTTGGGAATTAAAAACCTTAGGATTTTTAATCTTGCTCTGCTAATGGTTGTGGAAGTTTTCAGTTGATAAGGAGGAAATTAGTGTGGAAAAATACGGTGAGGGAGACCATCTATAGTTTAAGTACTTACGGATCGAGTGTTTGGAAAGGCATCATGAAGGGGTGGGATCCTTTTAAAAAGTTCTTCTCTTTTGAAATTGATGGAGGGAACCTAGTTAGGTTTTGGGAAGATAAATGGTGTGGGGATATAGAGCTTCAGCACAGGTTTCTGTAGAAAGGAGATGAATGCCGATCTTTGTGCATAATTTAAGGAGATAATTTATTTTGTAAATATATTAGATTTGGAGTTATATTTCGTTTCCTAAAAAGGAAAATGATCGGTAATTGATTTCTAATTATTAGCTTTCCTAGTTTGGTGAGATTCCTAATTTAGTGGGATTATCTTCTTATTTTTCTCCTAGAATTGTGATCTGGAATAGCAGCCATCTTTGTATAAATGTTAAGTTTTACTTTATTATTTTATGAATGAGAAATCAGTGCATCAAAATTCTCATGGTACCAGAGCCAACCTCTGAACTTACTCCCATTCAATCTCTTCATGCCGATCTCTCACCACAACCAAATAAGGCATGAATACACAAACACATTCCTCGGAAGTCAATTCCCAACCCGAGCAAAATTCTTCAGGCAGTATCATTGAAAATTCGCCTCGCCATTTCACCAGCCACAAACTCAATGGCCACAATTTCCTTCAGTGGTCACAATCTGCTCCTACATCAGACAACAACAACAATACAGAAATCAGTTCTTTCACTAAGGAGCAGAATGAGGCACTACAGAAGCTACTTGGCCACATCTCTATTCCCTCTCAATCAACATCATCCACTGTGGAGTAACACACTAGCCTGGTTGCACATCAAGGAATATTTCCTTATGCTTATACTGTACAAGTCACGAAATTAAGGCAGTGGATAGTTGACTCTGGAGCTTCGGATCACATGACCAGAAATATTGATGTCTTCTACAAGTACACTCCCTGTTCAAGTCCAAGTCCATCTACTATACGGATAGCAGATGGTTCACTATCAAAAGTGGAAGGAAGAGGATCAATCAGATTGACAAAGGATCTTTTTCTTTCTTCTGTCCCTTATGTTCCAAAATTAGATTGCAATCTGATTTCAATTAGCAAACTTACCCGAGACTCAAGTTGGCAGTGCTGAGGTGTGTGGTGGTCTCTACTTGCTCAAAGGGAGTCCCCCTCTACGTAGACAAGATCAATTCAAGTTGTGTTTCTGAGTCTGTTTTCGATTCTTTATCCGTTTCAAATGAGAGTCTCGTTATGCTATGGCATATTCGTCTGGGTCATCCAAATTTCGTGTATCTTGAAAAGCTATTTCCTCATTTGTTCATCAAAAAAAATTCCAAGTCTTTTCATTGTGAAATCTGCCAACTTGCAAAACATTCTCGACATGTATATCCTAGCATTCAATACCAACCTTCACATCCATTTTCCACTATTCACAGTGACATTTGGGGACCTACACGAGTAAAAAATATTAATGAGGCTCGTTGGTTTGTATCATTCATAGATTATCATACTAGAACCACCTGGACATTCCTCATGAGAGAAAAATTTGAAAATGGGGCAATCTTCAAGTCCTTTCATTCTATGATAAACACAGTTCCAAAGCAAAATTCTGGTTCTTAAGACTGACAATGGTAAGGAGTATTTTAACTCTGTTCTCGGTTCCTATCTCCCAGAACATGGAATAATTCATGTGAGTTCATGCGTTGACACTCCTCAACAAAATGGGGTAGCTGAAAGAAAAAATAGACACTTACTTGAGGTAGCAAGATCAATCATGTTTTCCAGTCATATTCCTAAACACTTATGAGGGAAGCCATCCTCACTGCCACTAATCTTATCAATAGAATGCCAAGTCGAGTGCTACAATTTCAAAAGCCCCGTCAAGTCCTCATGAATGCTTTTCCTCACATTGAAGCTTTTTCCTCAAATCTTCCACTTAAAGTCTTTGGTTGTTCATCATTTGTCCATATACACCAGCAACATCAAACTAAGCTTGACCCAAAATCTATCAAATGCATATTCCTAGGCTATTCATCTCATAAAAAGGGGTATAAGTGTTATTCACCTCTTACTAGGAAAGTGTACAATTCTATGGACGTTACATTTTTTGAACACCAATCTTACTATCCCATACCTACCATTCAGGGGGAGAACTCGAGGGAATATCAGCTTTGGGACATTCTCCAAGACTCAATCCATGTATTTTCCACCTCAAACTTTTTCACCCTCATTCGAGATCTCCAATTTAAATCTCAATCCTACATCAGGCCAAAATGACACTCAAATCGAGTCTGATCTCCAAGAGTCACCCAATTTGCAAAATCAAACCACTCAAAATGTCCCGCCTAAGTCCACTCAGACTCAACTTGATGCAAGCAATCAGGATTTTCGTGTCTATTCTAGGAGGGGGAGACCTATTGGGAATCTAGAGCAAACTGCACAAATCAGAGATTGTCAAGAACCTGAATCGGATCCTCCTGCATCAGAAAATTACACAGGTACGGATTCCCCCACTCATGGCTCTCTTGTTCCTCTTGCTCCTTTTGTTGATGATTCTGCTTTGCCTATTGCTCAAAGAAAAGGGGTCCGAACATGCACAAACCATCCGATTGAAAAATATGTGGCGTACGGGAAGTTGCTACCATCATATAAAGCATTTATATCAACTCTTGATAGTGTGCAGATTCCTAATTCTGTTCATGAAGCTTTTACAATTCCAGCGTGGAAGCAAGCTGTCATGGAAGAAATTAAGGCACTAGAAAGCAACGGTACTTGGATTCTTACAAAATTACCTCAAGGGAAAAGGCCAGTAGGTTGCAAATGGATATTTACAGTTAAATAAAAAGTTGATGGAAGTATTGAAAGGTTCAAATCTAGGCTAGTTGCAAAGGGTTTTACTCAATCATATGGTATCGATTACCAAGAAACTTTTGCACCAGTTGCTAAGCTCAACACAATTCGAGCACTTCTATCACTTGCAGTAAATCAAGACTGGTCTTTGCACCAACTAGATGTAAAGAATGCATTTCATTTTGAAGAAGATGTCTACATGGAAGTCCCTCCAGGTCTAGAAAGCCATCAAATAGTACATTGGTTTGCAAGCTGAAGAAGTCTCTGTATGGCCTAAAGCAATCTCCTCGTGCATGGTTCGATAGGTTTGCTAAAACCATTGTCACAAACGGATACAATCAATGCCAAGCTGATCACACCCTATTTGTGAAGTT
Source organism: Codonopsis lanceolata (assembly GCA_013146195.2). Classification (NCBI taxonomy): domain Eukaryota; kingdom Viridiplantae; phylum Streptophyta; class Magnoliopsida; order Asterales; family Campanulaceae; genus Codonopsis; species Codonopsis lanceolata. Next base: position 82,863 of record JABEVN020000082.1, read on the forward strand.
CTCATCTAGAGGCAAGGTTTCTATTCTCATTGTTTATGTTGATGACATAATTCTAACCGGAAATGATTCAGAAGAAATTGTCAAACTCAAGAGGCCACTTGCTACGGAGTTCGAAATCAAAGACCTTGGTGCCCTTAAATACTTCTTAGGCATGGAGGACGCACGGTCTAAGGTAGGGATTGTTATATCCCAAAGGAAGTACATTTTGGATTTGCTAAATGAGACTGGTATGCTTGGATGTAAACCTGCCTATGGACCCCAATCTGAAGACCAATAGAAGTGAGGACATCGTTCCAGTAGATAGAGTGAAATCTCAGAGACTTGTGGGCAAATTGATTTTTCTCTCACACACTAGACCAGACATTGCATTCTCAGCAAGTGTTGTAAGCCAACACATGAACAATCCGAATGAAAAACATTTAGAAGCTGTGAATCGGATTCTAAGGTACTTATAGGTGACAGCTGGACAAGGTCTACTCTTTAGAAAGTGTGAAAAACGTGAGATAGAAATCTACACTGATGCTAGCTGGGCTGCAGAGTTAACTGCATGGAGATCCACAAGTGGTCACTGCTTATATGTTTGGGGTAATTTTGTTACATGGAGAAGCAAGAAACAATCGGTGGTGTCTCGAAGCAGTGCAGAGTCAGAATATCGTGCTCTTGCTTTGGGAATTTGCGAAGGAATGTGGCTTCAAAGATTACTCAAGGAATTAAGAGTTGATGCAAAAGAAGAGATAAAAATGTTCAGTGACAGTCAAGCCGCCATCAGCATCGCCAAAAATCCAGTGCAGCATCACAAATGGACCAAACATGTGGAGATTGATAGGCACTTGATATCTGAGAAGGTCAATAACAAAGTACTTCAACTAAGCTACGTCCCTACTCGATTGCAGGTTGCTGACATTCTCACTAAAGCTCTTCCAAGGAAAAGCTTTGATGAATTCAACTCCAAGCTAGGATTGTATAACATATACAACCCAGCTTGAGGGGGAGTGTAGAAAGGAGCTGAATGCTGATCTTTATGCATAATTTTAGGAGATAATTTAATTTGTAAATATATTAGATTTTTTTGATAAGTAATAATTATATAAAAAAGCATCAAAAAAGTTGATGCATCCTTTGTACACTAGGAGTATACCTTACCAAAAGGATAAAATTAGATTAGGAGTTACATTTCGTTTCCTAAAAAGGAAAATTATCAGTAATTGATTTCTAATTATTAGCTTTCCTAGTTCGGTGAGATTCCTAATTTAGTGGGATTCTCTTCTTATTTTTCCCCTAGAATCGTGGTCTGGAATAGCAGCCATCTTTGTATAAATGTTAGGTTTCACTTTATTATTTTAAGAATGAGAAATCAGTACATCAAAATTCTCGGTTTCCAAACTTGTACAACATTGCAGCCAATCTGAATGAGATGATAAGTTCGATCCTCACTTTTGTAGGTGGGGCAGATTTGTGGAGTCCTGTGTTTCATAGGGATTTTCAAGACTGGGAGCTAGGGAAGGTTATTCAATTTATGGAAATGCTGCATGCGTATAAGAGGAAAGATTCGGAAGTCAACAGAATTGTTGGGGAAGGTTCGAAGGATGTTATGTTCTCGGTCAGGTCTTTTTTTTGATAAGTAAGGTATATATTAAAAAACAAAAGCGGCAATTAAGGAGCCGCAGCCTATTTACACAGGAGGAAAACTCCAATAATTACAGATTACAAAAATTCACTACAAAGTCAGCAAAAGAGACAGTTGACCTCAGACCTAACACCGTCACTACAAAAAAACAGCAGCTGAAGCAGCTCATTCTTCAGCAACGACAAAGACCTTTCCATGTTATCAAAAATTCTCCTATTCCTTTCTTTCCAAATCACCCAGCATACTCCCAAAGGAATAGTCTGCCAAATAAAATCTCTCCGTTTCCTCTTGTGCAAGGACCAACAAAGGAAGAGATCCTTAATGGATTCCGGCATGGCCCAAGACAATTTAAAAATGTGAAAAATGTAGTCCCACAAGGCACCTGCTACCAGACAGTGAAGCAAAAGATGATCAGCACTCTCACCATTACATTTGCACATATAGCACCAGCTCACTACCACCTTCCCGCGTCTCCTAAGATTATCCCCGGTAAGAATGGCTTCGTTCACCGCTTCCCAAATAAAGAAAGCAACTCTAGCCGGAGCTTTAGACTTCCAAATAGCTTTCCAGGAAACAGACCCCTTCCCCCAAAATCTGAACCAAAGTAGTAAGACTTAACCGAGAACATTTTGTTTTTAGCCCTATCCCAGATGACCTTGTCAACACAACTCCTATCCAAGTGCTGAGAATAAAGCAACTCAGAGAGCTGGAGGAAACTCTGCACTTCCCAATCCTGAAGAAACCTTCTGAAAATTGGATTCCAACTAATCGAACCTCCTTCGAGCGAAAAAATATCACAAATTAGAACTTCTTTGTCACTCACAATGCTAAAAAGACTAGGAAAGGCTCTCCATAGCTCCACGGGACCACACCACCTATCCAACCAAAATCCGACCGAAGATCCATCTCCTACTTTAAAAGAGATATTTCTAGCGAAAGCGTCCCACCCTTTCCGGATTCCTTTCCAAACTCCCACCCCATGAGACAACGAAACATCCTTAGGAAACCAAAAATGATTTCCTTCCCCATATTTGCACACCACCAATCTCCTCCACAGAGCGTCCTTATCGATCAAGAATCTCCACAACCATTTACCCAACAAAGCTCTATTGAAAGCTCCATGTTTTTAACCCTTTACCCAACAAAGCTCTACCGATTTTATACCAGAACACACTTTGGATGTTTTAACCCTACTTGACCGGAGGTGATACCAGAACACACTTTGGACCGATCCACCATGACTAGGTGATACTTCCCATAAGATCCACCATCGTCCCTTTCAAATTTTTCAGTTCGGCTAAGTCCCTTTCATTTACAAATTCTTTCTTGTCTTCGGCTAACTGATTTGATGATACAAAAGAAGGAAATTTGGAAAGCAAAAGTCTCCACTAAGGTGGCTTTTTTCGCTTCGGAGACGGCCAAGATAGTTATCTCGGCGGGAGATAATCTGAGAAGGTGTGGAAACCTTCGATAACAGGTGTTTCATGCATAAACAAGATGAGGAAAGTGTGAACCATACTCTTGCACTGTCCTGTAGTAAGCAAGCTGTGGAGTTTGTTCTTTATCCTAGCTTGTGTCTCATGGATCATGCCGAAATCTGTTCTAGACCTTCTTCAGGGGTGGTCTTTGTATAAAAGAAGGAGTCGTCATTTCTGGGAATCTGCCCTTTGGCAGTATGATGGACCTTCTGGCTAGAGAGGAACCAAAGTATTTGAAAATGTTCACTCAAGATATCGATCAGATCAAGAGGAATTTCACCCAGACTCAGTTTATGGTGTTTGGAAGCCGCTTCTAGTGCAGGGGAATCTTTTGTAGATATAGTGAATAGGGCTTTTGTCGACTATTTATTTTGTCTTGTATACTCCATGTGTACAAGGGTGCGTCTTCTTTTTTGACACTGATTAATATATATATACACACACACACTGTTACTTATCCAAAAAAGAAAAACTAGGACTGAGACTTCAATTTTTATTGACACATTTAACTCATAAGTGGTATGCCTAGTTTGAAAAAGAACCTTCAAATACATTGACTACTTTGCAACCATATTGCTCCAATTTCTATCAAACACAGACATAAAGGTCAGGCAAAGAAGTTTCCCTTCAAATGTTCAAGAACACCAGAATGATAAGAGTTCTAACTTCTGAAACAATCTCTATTAAGCTTAGATAACAGAATAGAGACAGAAGGATGGCTACCTGTGTGGTCTTTCCACATCCAGTTTCTCCAGATATGAGTACCACCTAATTTGAGAAACGGAACGGTATGAGTAACAAGATCATACAATATTGCACATCCCATATATACACACGTACTGAATAATAATATTTACAAAAAAAATGAAGAACCTGATGAGATTCTACTGTAGATGTAATGGCATCCCTGTATGAAGCAATCGGAAGCTTAGACCTCTCTTTGGTAATCTGCAAAGTGGAAATTCTCCATGAACATTGACTTGAACACAAAAATTATATACTTTTTTGATAGGTTAGTATAGCCCCTTGGTAGAGATAACACTAAAAAAAATTAAAGTTTCATCCAAATTAACTATGCTCCAGATAAGCGTATTATGGCATTCAAGAACCTGTCTCAAGTTAAAGGTTGTCTCCATTCGTGAAGCAACTATTTCCAGCTTCTTCGCAATTTCAGCCTTGTTCATAGCAGGTTTACGGAAAATATCATCTTTCTTTCTTCGTGTTTTATCAGCAATTCCGGCACGTTTTCCCACAATCTTCTCACCCACCTCATGTCCATCAGGTGGATAAAAAGTAAACAAATCCCTCAAAACCATTTTTCCCTCTTCTGAAAATGTAAAAGACATGAGACTTTCGTTCTCCTTTTTCAAGTTCATTGCCTGTTTAGATCTGTAAACAGAAACACGCCGCTGATCCTGAGCCCTAGACCTACACAATTCCAGGCTCATTAGAAACTCTCTCTTAAGGATCTATCGGTTGGCCTGAATAACAGGTTAAACAACTTTATAACACATCGCAGTAATTGACGAGGACTATACTACTCTCATATTATACAGATAAAAACCAATACTCACCCAGAACTTTTGGACTTCAAACCCATTTTCCTGCACAATATGTGCACCTCAGCACGTTCAGAATTTGTTAAGTTGGCTTCAAATGTGTACACTGACAACCATAAAACAAGAAAACATATATTATCATAGCTTGTAAGTTGCATAAATATAAGTATTTAATTGAATGAATGAATTGATAAATCAATTGAAAATGCTAATACTATGAAAAATCTACATCCATCCCTCAAATGCATGGGGAGATAAACCAAGCACCAATCACTAGATGTAGGACAGTATTGTAGGCGGGTTACCCTACCCAGACTCGAGATCGAACCGCTAAATTACCACCGGACCCAGACCAAGGCTCACAAGCAGGCCAAGTTCGGTGGCAATATGGGGCTCGTCAAGCTTGTTGGGTCGGATATTCCCACAACACGACATGGCATCCACTGGAAGACTTGAAATCCGTCATCTTTGACCCTACCAGCTCGATCTGAGGCACTGTGAACTGACAGAAAGAATTCTTTTAAGTTTCAACTGAGAAAGGGAAGGACGGAGCTTGTAGGTTCATCATGGTGGTGTGCCTGGTATAGTTTGGATTTTGGTGGACTATATGGAGGGAAAGGAATAGAAGGGTGTTTGAGGATGAGGAGAGGACGGTGGACAAGTTGAAGGATGAGCTGCTTCGCACATGGTTCTTTTGGGGGGCTGAGGATACTAATACTTCCACTATTCATAACATTTCATGTATCGATTTTGTTAATAGTCTTTCTATAGATTACTCCGATTGTATATGCTTATAGTTGTTCAAGGACGCGTCTCCTGTTTAGATGCTTTGGTATATAATACAATACTTATCAAAAAAAAAAGTTTGGATTTTGGTAAATAACTTTACACTGCTACAACCATTTAGTCCCTGAGCTAGTCCCAAATCCCAATGGCAATCTTTTACACTTAACTTGGGAGTTATAGTAACATTTGAATGGATTGAGAGGGGTAGAGAGAGAAACAGAGAAATAGAAGAAGGGATCTTTGAAAACATTTTGGTGATTCAGGATCTACTGATCTAACGTGAGCTCTTCGGACGACAACGAGTGGCGATGAACAAATAGGGATTTTAGAATCTGGGCTATTTAAAGCAGTAACAAGCTGGGGCCAAGAAGTAAAGTAACTAGAAGTCTGGAACTAAACATTTCATAAGCATAATGAGCCAAATCTGAAGGCTTGGTGAGACCCAAAGTCAGAGAACTTGATGGTAGAGAAGAGACTCAGGAAGTGAGTTCTATTCATAGGGATGAGCCCATGGAGAACTCGAAGGAGAGTGTGTGTCCGGAGAAACCACAGCAACCAACTCAATCTGATACTGTTGTTGGGCCGTCTGGTGTTATGGGTGAGGACATGGAAGAGGTTGTGTATTGCAGTCCTTTGTTGGTGGTCAGACCAGAGGAGGTTTTTGAGCCAGAATTGCTGACTGAAGGGGAGACTAACAGAGATATTTCAGCTTGGGCGAATAAGAGCGAAAAGTTTAGGGAAATATTTGGGTGTCTCTTGTAAAGGTTATGAAGATAGAATTGTGGATTTACTAATGGAACTGGAGAAGGGGCGTCTATCGGCAAGAAACAAGGTGGGTAACAGTCGTCTTAAGAACCGGGATGGGGAAAGCAGGGAACTCAAAAACCTACGGTGCAGTATTAATTTTGATGGGGCAACAGCTAAGGTAGGTGAAGGGGCTGGCAAACAAAAGGTAAACTAAATAGATAGGTAATAGCGACCCATAAATTTGATAAGGTGGTTTGGGTTTTTTCGGAAGAGATCATTATGCAAGTGGATTTACCGAAATCATCTTGAAAAACTGATGGAGAGATCCTTTTTCTATGCGGGTAGGAAATTGTTCGAAATTCATAGATGGAAGGAGAAGAATGGAGTTTTGTTTCGATTCCAGGAGAGATCCAGAGGTAGACTTCATGAGATAGTGATCTTCAGCCACGAGTTGAGCTGGGTTTGCGAGTATTTGGAGAAGGCGTCTCAGTCTAATGGTGCGTTTTGGAGACAGAGGCAAGGGAAGTCGAGGGTCATTTTGTTGGCAAGTGAGTCTAATAGATCGGGGAGATTTTTCAGAATCGCAGTTAAGGGTCCAGGGAGACAGAAATCAATCTGTATCCCTGAAGGAGCTGCAGGCTCTGGGTGGAGCTGGGTGGTGGGCAAGATACGTAGGTTTGCAGGTTTCGTTACTGCCATACCCAAGCAAGCAACTAAGTCTTACAAGGAAGCAGCGGAGTTTCAGCCTTGGCCAGATTTGGTGTCTTGTGTTAGGAATTCAGAGTTCAGAGATGGAGAAGTTATTAAGGTGGAACCCAATTCCTGTAAAGGGGCTTTTTCGTTTTTGGAGAGATGTTTGGTGGGGAGGGTGGGGGATCAGGTTGGACCTACTCCGAACTTAGACGAGTTACAGAGGTGGGTGAATCAAAGGTGGAAAACGGCAGGTGGCGTTGAAGTTAAAGTAATGGCTGAGAAACTCTTCTTCTTTATTTTTCCATCTAGGGAAGAAGCGGGAAGGTTTCTGGTTCATTCTCCGTGGCTTTTTGATTCGCAATACCTTTTTTTGGAAAGATGGAGCCCGTTTTCCTGCAGTTATCGAGAAGGTTCAAGACCCACTTCGGTGTGGGTTCGAGTGGTGGGTTTACCTTATCACCTTTGGGGTAGCAAGGTCTTTCGAGCCATTGGAGATCTGTGTGGAGGTTTCATTGATGCCGATTATGAGACGAAGAATAAGATGGAACTGAGGTGGGCCAGAATTTTAGTTCATGCCAGATCAAAAATTCCGGCTTCGATCTTTGTAGAAGATGGTGTAAATTCTTTCGAGATCCCTGTTTGGGCGGAGAAGTTAGTTGACGGCCGGAGTTGGTGTGGGGAGGGGAGTCGAGGCGGAGGAGGGCCGGAGAAGACCAAGTCAGATAGCGTTAAGGGTGGAGGGGCACATGTTCAGAAAAAGTTGGTGTGGCGTCAGAAACAGGTCGATGCAGAAGGGGGCAGAGACAGTACTGTAAAAGGCACGTGGGAAGGCAGCACGTCTAAGTCAAATTCAAATTTTAAACCGGTGGAGGCTGATGTTGAAGATAATGGAGAGTATGGATTTCAAACCATAGTGGGCCTTCGTTTGTCGGATTATTCAGAGTTGGAAGTTGGGTTTTGTGGGCCGTCTCCTGCCCAAAGCCCAGTCGAATTTTTGTTACACCCTGAGTTACAGCAAGCCCAAGATGGCTTTTTTAAAGAGGTTGCGAAGGGTGGGCCGAAGGATATTAGGGACAAGAGTAATTCTGTGGGTGGAGCTGGACTGCCTTTACTTATAGATGGGGCAGAAGCCCAAATTGGTCAAGGTAGTCATCAGGCAGACGGGGTGTTTTTAGAAGCGGCCAGTTTCGCTAAGGGTGGATCGATAGAGTCGGTGGAGACGAAGAATCGAGACAAGAGTTATGGCGACTGCGTTGACTTTTCGAAGTCGGAGTCTGGGGTCATAGAGGTAGAAGAGTCTCGTCAGCAAGATGAGGGTAGCGGGTTGGATTCGAAGAGGAAGTTTTTCGTAAAGACTGTTTCAGAGTCGATTTCGACTGTTCTTAATGGAGCAGAATCTTCGGACTGTTCGAGGATGGCTGATTCAGAGGAATTTCTGGAGTGGGTGTTCAGTCGCGAGCTTCGACATAGCAGCGTCAGTGGAGGTAAGCTCGAGGATCGATTTCTTTCTGAGGATTGGGCAGTTGCTGGAGAATATTTGGTGGGTGAGAGAGCTTCGCTTTCCGTCGAGGCAGGTAGGGGTATTGAAGCGAAGACTCTGAATGTGTGGAATTCTAGGTTCGAGCAAATGTCATCTTTAGAAAGGTTGGAGGAGGGGCAGACAGTGGAGGAAGGAGAACCTATCTCCTGCACCCCGATCAACATCTTTCGGCCTGAAGATAATTGTGAAGTGGAGTACCTCACAGATAAAGAGGTGGAGGAGGATATTTCGTTATGGGTTAAAAAAAGGCTTTAGGAGTCGGAAAGGCATTGGGGGTGGCTGGATCAGGTTATGAAGACCAGATTCTGGCTCTTCTTCTAGACATCGAAAAAAAGTGGAGAACATCAGGGGGTGGTAGCGCAAAGAGACAGAACAATACCAGGGAGAAAGGAAAGAGGGAGCTTAAGCAATTATGCAGTAGTCTCAATGCGGATTTGTTTGCTTGCCGGGAAGGGGGAGATAGAAGGAGGAAAAAATAGTTTAATATGCATATAAAAATTGTGTCTTGGAACGTGTGGGGACTTAATGATGTGAATAAAAGAATGCTAATAAAAGGTTTAATTAGAAGATGGAATCCGTCTATTGTTTGTTTACAGGAAACTAAATTGGAAAAGGTTGATGTGAGGATTATTGATAGTATTTGGTGTGCTAGAAAGGTGGACTGGGTGCATTTAGACTCAATTGGTGCAGCTGGGGGGATTTTAGTGATGTGGGACAGAAGTGTTGTGTCGAAAGCTGATTCAGTGCTGGGAGAATTCTCAGCCTCATGTCTTCTGAAAAATCTGGATGATAGTAAAGAGTGGCTTTTTACCGGGGTTTATGGGCCTTGCAATAATGCTGTTAGGGAGAGATTTTGGGCAGAACTCAGTAATACTAAGGCAAGATGGAATGTGCCTTGGTGTGTGGGGGGTGACTTCAATGTAGTTAGATTTCCTCATGAACGCCTCCAGAGCTCGTGATCTATTCTAGAGAAATGATGAAGTTCAATGATTTTGTCAATGAGATGGAGTTAGTGGATCTTGCTTTGGTAGGGGGGGATTTTACGTGGTTTAGAAATGGGGAGCGTCATCAATTCTCGAGGATTGGTAGATTTTTAATTTCTGGAGATTGGGAGGGCTGTTTTGGTAGTCCTGTGCAGTCCTGCCTTCCGAGATTAACTTCTGATCATGTGCCGTTGCTTTTTGAGTGCGATGGTGGTTCTAAAGGGAGAACTCCTTTTCGATTTGAGAATATGTGGTTAAAGGAGCCTGGGTTTTTGGATTGGGTTAAGGACAGGTGGGATTCTTATTCGGTGATGGGCGAACCAAGCTTCAGATTAGCTAGAAAATTGAAGTTACTCAAGGAGGACTTAAAAGTTTGGAATAGAGAAATCTTCGGTAAGGTGGAGACTAAAATCAAATCACTTACAGATGAGATTAGCAGACTGGATGAGAAAGCGGGGGTTGGTACTCTGTCTGAGGAAGAAGAACTCCGTAGGGTGCAGTTAAATCAAGAATTGAAGGGCCTTCTTATTCGGGAAGAAATCTGTTGGCGCCAAAAGTCGCGGATTCAGTGGTTAAAGGAGGGAGATAACAACACTAAATTCTTCCACAGGATGGCAAAAATGCGTGGGGCTGCGAAAAAAATCAGATCTATTCAGATTGATGGTGTGCAGTTAGAGGATGAGGCAGATATTAAGGTGGGCATCTCGGATTTTTTAGGTGTCAGTTTGAAGAAAGTGGGGGTTGGAGACCAAACTTGATGGTGTGGGCTTTGACAAGATCAGTGCGGATGACGGCAGCCTTGGAGCGCCCCTTTCGATTGAGGAAGTGGTAGCAGTGCTTCGCAAGATGGAGGGGGATAAAGCCCCAGGTCCCGATGGGTTTTCCATGGCTTTTTTTCAGCATTGTTGGGAGGTGATTAAAGGGGACATTATGGAGGTTTTTCAGTCTTTTCATTCTAGTTTGAGATTTGAGAAAAGCCTTAATGCTGCGTTCATAGCCTTGATCCCGAAAAAGAGTGGTGCTACAGATTTGAGAGATTTTCGTCCGATAAGCTTGGTGGGTGGCATATACAAGTTGCTATCCAAAGTGCTAGCCCAAAGAATGAAGAGGGTTATGGGTAGTATCATTTCGGCCGCAACACGCTTTTGTGAAGGATAGACAGATTATGGATGCGTCCTTTATAGCCAATGAAGCTGTGGATGATAGGTTGAGAAGCGGGGTGCCAGGGTTGTTGTGTAAGTTGGATATAGAGAAAGCTTATGATAATGTGAACTGGGATTTCTTGTTATATATGATGGAAAGAATGGGTTTTGGTCTCAAGTGGATTCAATGGGTCCGATTTTGTATTTCTACGGTTCGCTTCTCGCTTTGGTGAATGGAGAACCATCGGGATTTTTCCCTAGTTCGAGAGGCTTTAGCGTCAAGGAGATCCTCCTGTCCCCATTTTTGTTCATTGTGGTCATGGAGGCTCTTAGTAGGATGTTAGAGAGGGCAGGCAAAGTGTGTCTTTTAAGTGGCTTTAAGGTGGGGAGGAGAGGGAGAGGGAGGTGTCGATTTCCCATCTTCTCTTTGCAGATGATACTTTAGTTTTTGTGGGGCGATAAGGCTCGCTTGGGAAATCTCCGATTAGTTCTATTATTTTTTCAAGCAGCCCGGCTCGCATCAACATTTCTAAGAGTGAAATTATTCCCGTAGAGGGGTGGAGAATGTCGGGGAGCTAGCAGCTTTTTGGTTGTAAGTCTGCCGTTCTTCCTACTTCCTATCTCGGCTTCCTATTGGTGCGAGTCAAAGAGCGTAACGTTATGGAATCCAGGTAGTGCGGTTCGAGAAGAGATTGGTGGTGGAAGCGCCAACTTCCGTCCAAGGGGGAGATTAGTCTTGATCAAGAATACTCTTGCTAATTTACCAACTTATTTCTTTATCTCTTTTGTGATTCCCGCCACAATTAGGCAAAGATTAGAAAAGTTGGAAAGAGATTTTTGTGGGAGGGTCAATCGATGTGCATAAGTTTCACTTAGTGAATTGGGATAAGGTGTGTTCGAGGGTTCGTGAGGGGGTCTAAATATCGAAAAATCAAATTATTTAACGAGGCTTACTGGGAAATGGTTGTGGCGATATCTCACAAACAAGGAGGCTTTGTGAGGGAAGTGGTGGTGTGCAAGTATGGGGAGGGAGGTCACCGTTGGTTTCCTAACGAGGTCAATTCGCCTTATGGGGTGGGAGTCCGCGAGGTATAAGGAAGGGGTGGAATTCTTTTGAAAGATTCATTACTTTTGAGGTTGGTAATGGGGCCTCGGTGAGGTTTTGGGAGGATAGATGGTGTGGGGATATTCGCTGAGGGAGGCGTGTAACCTATTTGAGCTTTCCACGGATAAGGATTGTAAAGTTAGCTCAGATATCTTGGGTGGAGGGTAAGCCTATCTGAATCCTTTGCTCGTAGGAATTTTCATGACGGGAGTTAGAGTCGGCTGTGCAGCTTTTAAGGATGCTTCAAGAGCAGTAAAATGCATGTGCCGACGGACAAGGTGGTTTGGAAAGATTCGGGGCTCTTTTCTTTTTCTCGCTTAGCTCGTATTATTTAAAGCTTCTCAATGGTGGCGCATTCTTTCCGTGGAGAGCAAGATGGAGAACCAAAGCCCCTAAGAGAGTGGCTTTTTTCATGTGGGAAGCGACTCATGAAGCTATTCTAACCGGGGACAATTTGGAAACGTAACATAGTTTTTGTTAATAGATGCTATATGTGTAAGGTTGGCGCGGAGAGTGTAAATCACTTACTTCTTCATCGCCAAGTGGCTTTAGAACTTTGGAGTTATGTGGCCGAGTATGTTTAATATGTCTTGGGTCATGCCAAGTTCGATCATCGACCATGTCGAGGTTGGAATAGGGGTTATTTCAAGAAGAGGAATAGTATTTGGGGGACAGCTCTTTGGGGGTGTGTTGGATTCTATGGAAAGAGAGGAACCATGTGGCCTTCGACAACGTGGAAATGTCATCCTGAGTCAAGAAATTGCCGATAAGTACTATTCAGTTTTGGAGTTCCGTGGATGGTCACTCTCTTCCTAGATTATAGCTTTTGAGATCTTGTATATAGTACGCTTGGTTAATCTGGGATGGTATACGGCTAGTGTACAAAGGACGATCACCTCTTTTGATGCTTGTTTTTAATATATTATTTACTTATCAAAAAAAAAAAATAGATAGGTATGGATATAAATCTGATTAGTTGGAATGTGTGGGGATTGAATGATCATAGGAAGAGGCAGGCTGTTAAAGAAGCTCTTAGACGGTGGAAACCATCGGTAGTCTGCTTGCAAGAGACTAAAATGGGTCGTATGGATAGAAGGTTGGTGGACAGTATAGGAGGTTGCCGTTGGATGGACTGGGTTCATCTTCATGCAGTTGGGGCAGCGGGAGGCATTCTTGTAATGTGGGATAGAAGAGTTGTTTCAGTTGAGGATAAAGTGAAGGGAGAATTTACAGTTTTGTGTCTTTTTAAGTGGGTGGCAGATGGCTCTTCATGGGTTTTTTCTGGAGTTTATGGTCCATGTTCTGATGTTCGCCGGGCAGGATTGTGGACAGAGCTGGCTTCTGTTAGACAGAGTGGAATTTGCCTTGGTGCGTAGGGGGTGATTTTAATGTGATCCATTTCCCTCAGGAGAGGCTTAGAGGGCATTCAATTTCCCAGGCTATGGTGGATTTCAACGATTTCATTAATAATATGGAACTGGTGGACCTGCCCCTTGAGGGGAATGCCTTCACATGGTTCAGAGGGGGGGTAGTCGGCAGTGCTCTAGACTTGACAGGTTCCTTCTTAGCTCTGATTGAGAGGAGGTGGTAGGCATTTTTAATCAGAGTACTCTCCCGAGGATAATATCTGATCATTCCCCCATTGTGCTTCAGTCCGGGGGTCTTGCCTGGAGAAAATATCAAATTGATGGACCGATTTAAAATCTCCTTAGGCCTCAAAGCCTGAAGCACATTAGTTAACAGCAAATCTTGACGCTCCAAAGACCGAATAGACTGAACACTCCACCAAATATAAAGTGATTAGACTCTCGATTCCGCATCCCCGCTGTGGGTAAAGGCCTATAAATTTTTGATAAGTAAATAAATATATAAATCAAAACGTCAAAGCAGGCGACGTGTCCTTGTACACGGGGGTATACAAGAAAAACGAAACAAACTAATTAAGAGTTCCATTCATTTCGGTGATGGAAAGTTGAGAAAGCGAAGCTAGCAAGAGAATGTTAAAGCTCTTAAAAACGTCGCATCGCAAGGTGTCCGAGAAGGCATAGGCATTACATCAAAGATGAATTTTATGCGACTTATTTTCCTTCTTTTCTCATCCTCGATTGAGATCAGTGAAGCAAAGATAGGCTTCCAGATCCTCCCTTCTAGATATTCTGACTAGCTTTTTGGCTTGGCTTATCCTTTCTTTGATTCTTCACCCTTCATCTTATAAGAGGAGGTAGGCCCCTGAACCTTCAATATTATTAAAGTGGACGGAGAATCTTACCTAGATATGGTACTTCAAGCAAGACGGGTTGAAAGATCCCCACTTTTAGCTTGGTCCTGTCTTTTCTCTCTAGATTTTCTTCTTTCTAAGAAAAGGGATTTGGAAGGAAAAGAAAAAGAAAAAATGTGCGGGCCTGAACTAATTGTTAATAGTAGTCGTGGATTGACACGGAGTTCTAGAAGATGTATCACTGGAATTAGTTTGTTCATCAAAGAGAAAGATACGTCGAAAGTCGTTAAATATATTGATTCTATAAGTTTCCTCATCGGGACCTGGCCCAGTGAGTTAGCTGATACCCTTCCGCATTCCCTAATAAACTGAGATTTTAGATCTATTTTTGGTGTCAGACATAGCAGCAAAACCACTCAAGTCCATTTTAGCTTTGGAACTGAGATGGAAATCGAAGCAAGACCGACTCCCTCCCATCCCAGGAATAATTGAAGAGAGTTATCTCCAGTCACCAACATGAGCATAAAGAAAGTAAAAATGGATAAATAAGACATAAATCGAGGTGAATTTCCCGGTCCCACGAATGGGACTTGCTCTTCTATTTTTTTAGATAATTTTAAAGTGAGGAAAAAGCGAAAAGAAAGTCTAGATTGAGGAATAGACATTACTTTCAGGAAGCATTGATCCAGAAGACTAGAAGAATGAACTATCTCACCTTTGCTTCATCATTAGGTAAAAAGGTTAGTAATCCTTAAATTTACAGCAGGGCTTCTTGATCTCTTCCCTCCGGAAAAATAGATGTCCCTCGAAGATAATTCATCAGCCAAGAATTGAAGTTGTGGAATTGGTTTCGCAGAAAATAGAATTCGACTAGAACCCTTTCTCTCGGTCAATAGACCCTAGTCAATGCTTGAAGATGAGAAGTTCTTGGAGCTTGAACAAACTGACTTAAGCATTGTGCAGCAAATGATGGGTCCGGCCTGGTAACTGTAAGATACAACAATTTTCCAACCATCTCTTGAATAGGCAAAGTCTTAACCCAGGAAAAGGTCCATGTGGGTGTCCTCTTGACTCTTGCTATTTCATTAAAGGGAAAATCCTAGAGAGAAGAAATCCGGATCGTTGAAAGCTCCAGGTTAAGGATTGGGTCAAGGCGAAATGGGACTCTTACGTTGTGGTTGCTAAACCGTGTTTTAGAGTGGCTAAGAAGCTGAAACTACTCAAAGAGGACCTTAAAGTCTGGAATAGAGAGGTATTTGGGAATATTGAGATTAAAATTAAAGAGGCTAAGGAGAAAGTGGAAAGTCGGGATGAAAAGGAGAGTAGGGGTACCCTGGGGAAACTGAAGCTGGCCAACGTGAGGAAATTAAGGTGGAAATCAAAAGACTGTTAATCAGTGACGAATGCTGGAGGCAAAAGTCGAGGGTCTTGTGGCTGCGTGAAGGCGATAAGAACACGAGATTCTTCCATGAGATGGCAGTGCGCATAAAAACTTTAATCAGATTAACAGATTGAAGATAGAAGGTGTAGAATGTGAGTGTCCCGGAGGGTGTGATGTGTGCTGGGGTAAAGAGTTAGGCGTGACACGTTGCTATCAAAGAACCTCAAAGAGTGGAGGATCGGGGTGGAAGCCAAGACTGATCAAACAAAGAGAAAGAGGGCAAAGGCTGATGCCAGAGAGTTCTCTCTCTAGTACTCACTAGGTTCTCAATCAAGTGAATTCTATCAAATGATTATCGATCCTTGGAATGTTGGATGACACAGGGAATATTCCCAGCTAGGTGTCATCGTCCTATTGATCATGATCCAAGTGTCTCATAAGTGGGGACCACAATCAGCTCTTTCTCTTTTAGTGATCAGGTCACACGCGTCGCACATGCATGGTATCGCACGCGTACAACGGGTGAGACTTTCTCTTGACTTCAGCCACCAAACCAATAACTCTGAGGTTCCCAAAAACCGGCTCGGTCTTTTAAGGGTTCATGGACCCTAGACCTGCCGTTGCACTTAGAGTAAATCACCCGGTAGTGCCCTAAGCCGGGTCATCCTTGACGGATGTAAGTGCTAGCGGTAAGTTGTTGCCCCTTACCTTAGGCGTAGAGTTAGTTCCTTGGAACCCTAATATTCAGAGATCGGGGATCTAGGGCCAACTCGATTCTCATAGGGTCGCAAGATGTCATCCTAACGAGCGCTGACCTTCTGCCGCTTTGCGTGGGAGACCATTAATAAAGTCCTGGTGCGGCCGTAGAGGTCTATGCATCATTACCCTTAGGCTAAAAGCACTCAACCTCGGCCCCCTTTAGGCTATTTCCTGAACCTAGCAATACGCTCGTACGATAGGTCTTTAGTTCGGGGAAACTAGGTAATTACGTGGCAATCACCTAGAGTGACGTGGCATAATCCCTACTACAGAAGGTAATGTGACGGAAGATGTGATTCAAATCAATAGAAGTATAGTAGACTTCTATAAAAATCTTTTTTCGGAAGACAGGGGAGGGGAAGTGGAGATAGATGGGATAGCTTTCAAGACCCTTAATGAGGAAGACAGCAGGCGACTAGAACCACCATTTACAGAAAAGGAGGAGGTGGAAGCTTTGGGGAGCTTGAAAGGGGAAAAAGCCCCGGTCCAAATGGTTTTACATTAGCTTTTTTCAAGCATTGTTGGGAAGTAGTGAAGTTGGACATCATGGAGGTATTTCGATCTTTCTTTGAGGAGGAGGGGTTCGAGAAAGTCTGAATACTTCGTTTATTGTTCTCATCCCAAAAAGAAAAGGCACATAGGAGATAAAGGACTTCAGACCTATTAGTCTCATTGGTAGTATATACATGCTGATTTCTAAGGTCTTGTCATCCAGATTGAAACATGTTATTCACAGCACGCCTTCGTGGGTGACCGCCAGATTTTGGACGCAGCTCTGATAGCTAATGAATTGGTGGATGCGAGGGTGAAAAGTAAGATTCGAGGGGTATTGTGCAAGCTAGATGTGGAGAAAGCATATGCACATTAGAGGGGATTTTCTGATTTATTTTCTCAACAGAATGGGGTTTGGAGAGAAATGGAGGAAGTGGGTATTTTTGTGCATTATTATAGTCTATTCATTCTATTCTGATCAATGGGGAGCTGATGTGAATCCGGGTTCGGATTCGAGCCAAGATCGATTCGAAGATTAACAAACCCTTGTAGATGGACAAAGAACGCAGAATGAAAAGGATAGGGAGTCTCCCTCGACCCGCTAGTCGCGATTGACTAGGAACCTCGGGGTGCGGTAGAGAACCTTCGACGCGATTGACGGAGACCCACGACCACGGAACGCCACAATCTTCCGACTCATGAAGATTGATAAGTTCAAGGTGGTTTCTAATCCAAACTCAATTGTGGAGAAACACAAGTGTACAAGAACACTCAAACAAAGCTTATGCTTTAATTATATCAACCAAATTATCTCTACAATGAGTTTAGAGCTGCCTTTTATAGGCTTAAAATGCAACAATTATAAAGGGATGAATCAAGTCTCAAAGCCGGTCCAACTTCGGAGAAGAAAACAAGAAGACTGTCCAACTTTCAGGATTGTCCAACTTCAGGACTGCAAGGACAAATTCTTCAGTTGCTGATTTCATGAGAATTGTTTGGATTCCAAGCCTTTTGCTACGACCAAAAAGTCCTCTAGCTTCCCAAACACGACACTTGAGCTCCTCCATTTGTAGAGTGTCAATCCTTGGCCCTAGGATCACATCAGGAGCCTGAAGGTTTTATTTCGAGCTCGAGAGGGCTTCATCAAGGGGATCCCCTTTCTCCCTTTCTGTTCATTATGGTCATGGGACTCTCGGCCGGCTTATCGATAAGGCAGTTACAGGAGGTTTTATTAGGGGTTTTAAGGTGGGAAATGGTCCAGGAAGGGGGGTTTCAGTTTCCCACCTGCTGTTTGCCGATGATACCTTGGTATGCTGCGATGCGGATAGTTCTCAGTTGGGGTATCTTCATCTAATCGTTTTATTCTTTCAAGCAATGTCGGGGATGAAGACAAATGTTTCAAGTGCGAGTTAATCCCTATAGGTAGGGTGGATAATGTGGAAGAGTTTAGCTTCATTCTTTGGATGCCGATCTTCTAGTCTCCCCACGACTTATCTAGGTATGCCTTTAGGTTCTTCTTTCAAAAATGTTAATGCATGAATTTGGTTGTAGAAAGAATTGAGAGGAGACTTGCGGGGTGGAAGAGGCAGTACCTGTCAAAGGGTGGAAGGCTAACCTTGATTAAGAGCACTCTTTCTAACCTCCCCACTTATTTCTTATCCTTGTTCGTTGCACCTGCCTCGGTGATAAAGAGAATTGAGAAGCTGGAAAGTGATTTCCTTTGGTAAGGAATTAATGAGAAGAGGAAATTTCATTTAGTCGGTTGGGAATATGTCCGTTCCAGCAAGGAGGTAGGGGGATTAGGAGTGAAAAACCTCAAATTCTTTAATAAGGCGCTGCTCGGTAAGTGGCTATGGAAGTATTTAGTTGATAAAGAGGCGTTGTGGAGAAGGATGGTGACGAGTAAATATGGTGTGAGCAATCACACGTGGTTCCCTTGTGTCTGGAAAGGAATAATGAGAGGTTGGGAGGCTTTTAGCAGATTCATCAAGTTTGAGGTTGGTCTGGGAAATCAAGTAAGATTCTGGAAAGACACTTGGTGTGGGGATAATTATTTGAAGATCATGTTTCCTAGATTATATAACATCACGGTTGATAGAGATGAAATGGTGAATGCCCTCTTAGTTAATCATGGGGGAGCAGACCTATGAGCCCTGTTTTTCACAGAAATTTCCATGATTGGGAGATCGAAGAAGCTGCGCAATTTTGGGTCTGTTTCACGGATTTAAAAGGCAAGAGAAGATAAAGTGGTGTGGGGGGGAGCTAAGAACAGAACTTTCTCTGTTAAATCCTTTTATTCAAAGCTGAATGGTAGAGACAGAATCTCGTTCCCATGGAAAGATATTTGGAAAGCTAAAATCCCTAGCAGAGTGACTTTTTTTGTTTGGGAGGCAGCTAGGGGAGCTATTTTGATGGGGAAATATGAGATCTCGTGGTATGATTTATGTCAATCGATGTTATATGTGTAAGACTGAGGAGGAGAATGTGAACCACCTGTTACTGCATTGTCCCATTGTGAGGGAGTTATGGAATTTCCTCTTCCTATCTGCTGGTGTTTCTTGGGCTATGCCCAGGTCTGTTATTGAGATGATACGAGGATGGTCGCTAGTCAAAAAGAGGAGGAAGAACGTGTACGGGACTTTGCTCCTGCAGCAGTTTGGTGGACCATCTGGAAAGAGAGAAACAGGAGGGCTTTTGAGAATGTCGAATCAGATGTTGATGGTATTAAGAAGAACTTCCTTCTTTCTTTGCGCTACTGGTGCTACATAGCCGAGTCTAATTCTGATGATCCTTTTGTAGATAGAATGGACAGTTCTTTTGTTTAGAATATTTTTGATCTTGTATACCCCGAGTGTACAAGGACCCGTCACCTCATCTGGCGCTTGTTTATAATACTTTACCTTACTTATCAAAAAATTTAGTGTTGGATCAAGAAGAGTTGGTGAGTTCAATTGTGGTTAATTCCAATGGGGTAGACTCTTGGAATCCTACGTTTGGCAGGGAGCTTCAAGATTGGGAAATGGAAGAGATAAATTGGATGTTTATGTTGCTTTATTCTGTGAAGAGATCAGTGACAGAGGAAGATAGAATTGTTTGGGGTGGTTCGAAGAGTAAGAAATTTACTGTTAAATCTTTCTACTCTTTCTTGAATGAGGAGGATATCAGTTCATTTCCTTGGAAGGAAATTTGGAAGTCGAGAGCCCAAGTAAAGTGGCTTTTTTTACCTGGGCAGCTGCGAAAGAGGCGATCTTGACAGGGGACAACGTGATAGCCGGCAGAAGGATTTTTATCAATTGGTGTTTTATGTGCAAAAAAGAGGAGGAGACTGTAAATCACCTTCTGCTTCATTGCCCAGTTGCAAGGGAGCTCTAGAACTTTGTCTTTCGTTTTGTGGGTTACTCTTGGGTTATGCCAAGCTCTGTTTTACAAATGTAGCGTGGGTGGTCTCTGTACAAGCACAACAAGCACAGAAGAAGCACTTGCTGGGAATTCAGCCCCTTTAGCAATATGGTGGGTTATTTGAGAGGAACCGCGGGGTCTTCGATAACGAAGAGTCAGACTTAGATAATCATATCAGAGAGATATGTTTCAAACTCTTAGTTTTTGGTGTTCGGAGACGGTTCCAAGTCTAGGGGATTCTTTTGTTAATATTACGGATAGTTTTTAGTTTTTTTATTTTGTCTTGTATACTTCATATCTACATGGACGCGTCACTTAATTTGATGCCTTGATATAATATATATATATATGCATATACTTGCTTACTTATCAAAAAAAGGATATATATATACACACACATATATATGCATAAATTCTTGCTTAAGTATCAAAAAAAAGGATATATAGTATAAGAAACTTTATATTTATTAAACACCTTACTTTCAAAAAAACCATTTTAGAGTAAAATCTTAAAACTTTGGAGATGGGACCCATATCCAATCATCATGAGTCTAGGTCAATAGACTGCCATTTTCTATTAAAGAAAAGGCGGACCAAAAAATTCATGGGAAGACGAGAACAAGAGAACCAATTCATATCCTCTTCTTCTTATTTTTTGATAAGTAAACTATTATATACCAAAGCGTCAAACCAGGTGACGCGTCCTTATACACTACAAGTATACATAGAAGGACTAATCTATAGAAAAGCAATTAACAAAATCGACAAAAGAATAATTATGAGTATGGGATGTTCTTTTTATAGGTGTGACCTTTTCTTGGCATGTGGATTTGAACCAAGGACATCAAGATCTTTGCCTAAGTGCCCTTGTCATCTCTCTCACCCCATGGGGTCAAATGATTATGGGAAGTATTAGTATGCTCAGCACACCAAAAATGTAACTCATCCTTCAAGTTGTCCACCGTCCTCTCCTCATTCTCAAACACCCATCTATTCCTTTCCCTCCATGTAGTCCACCAAATACCCAACGGGACTGCATGTGAAATGCCATTCCTCCTCCCTTTCCGCTTATACAACAACCAACTCAAAAGGAGTTCTTTCACCGATCTTGGTATCCACCATGCAATAGAAAAAAGACTAAAAAGTGTATTCCAAAGCATAGTCACAATCATCACACCCTTTGCACATGAAACACCAATTAACATATATCAATTGACGTCTCCGCAAAGTATCTCTCGTATGGATGGCTTCTCTGGCTACTTCCCACGCAAAAAAATAGTAGTAAGAGATCAAGCATTTTAGGTCCATTAAAACTAGGGAAAAGTTCTCCAACAATTGTGTTTTGGGGGAGGAGATGGGCCAAGAGAAGACAACTTAGAAAAGGTACATCGTTTTTTTTGTTATAAGAAAATGTTATAAATATTAAAGCGTCAAAACTGGTGACGCATCCTCTATACAACATTGATAATTACAATATGTTATGTTACCCACAAACTTTACAAAAGGGTTTGCGTTAAAAGAAATCGACTCATGGCACCAAAAGAGCTGCATAAATAATCTCCTTGATCTTCTCTACACTTCTCTCCGCATTCTCAAAAACTGCATTCCTTTCCAACCATATAGTCAAGCAAATCGCCAATGGGGCCACCTCCGATAAAAAATTCCTCCTCCGTTTATCTAGGGACCAACATCTCATCATCTCTTTCACCAAATTAGGCATCACCACACCACTTTAAAACAATTAAACACAAAGTCCCAACACTTGCTAGTAAAAGGGCAATGCAGCAATAAATGGTCGACACTTTCCCTATCACTTTTACACGGGTAGCACACGTTGACTAAAATTTTACCACGACGTTGGAGATTGTCGCATGTTAATAGAGCTTCATTTATAGCTTCCCACATAAAAACAGCCCACCCTTGTAAGGGCCTTAGTCTTCCACACACTCTTCCACAAGGGACGAATCAGTGCTACTCAAGATCTTCTGATAAAAGGATTCAACTGAGAAATCTTTGAACTTCCCTCCTATCTATAAAGCAACTTGAAGAGACACCCAAGAGAGTCCAACTCCCAATCTTGAAAGTCTCTTCTAAAAGCGTGGTTCCAAGTAGCACTCTCTCCATTGAAATGTAACAGAGAACGGACTATTTCCTCCTTATGTGTAGCAAGGGTATACAACAATGGGAAAGCCCTCCAAACACCGATTATTGCTCCAAAATCTAACTAAGTTGCCAATACCCACATCAAAAGCTATGTATCTCTTCATAATATCTCACTTCCTTCTAATACCTTTCCACACCCCCACCCCATAAGAAGAGTGAACCTCAATTGGATTCCACACATCATCCAACTCCATATATCTCCAAAACCATTTACCCATCATCGCCACATTGAACAATTTTAACCTTTTAATACCCAATCCACCACCTCTCAAACTCGAACATACCACCTCATATGTTATCAAATGGTACTTCCTATCCACCGCTTGACCCTCCCACAATAAGTCTCTCTCCAACTTTTCTATCAACAGAATCGGCATAGCAAGCATCGACATAAATAAGTAGGAAAGCTTGGGAGGGTACTTTTGGTAAGGGTTAATCTTCCTCCCTTAGAAAGATATTGTTTTTCCAGCCCCCTAACCTGTTTTCGAATCTTGCTATAATCGGGTTCCACAACTCTTTATTTCTAGGATTAGCACCTAAACGAAGCCCAAGATAAGTCATTGGGAAACCACCTACCTTGCAAGTTGCAACCAAAAAACACAACCAGTCCATCCATATTCTCCACCTCGCCTACGGCCAACAGCTCACTCTTAAGAATGTTCACCTTCAAACCTTAGGTAACCCAGCTAAGCTGCCTTAGGTACATAGTTGAGCATTAATTTTACAAAACATTGGATATTATACAAATCCCACAATATCTTGTGTGTGAGAGAGAGTGATTGTAAGAGGGGAGATTGTCTATGACACAGATGGGAAAAAAGACTAAACAGTGTATTCCGAAGCATAGTTACAGTCGGGAAATGGAGCAACAAGTGGTTCACACTTTCATCACACCCTTTGCACATGAAACACCAATTAACATAGATCAATTGAAGTCTCCACAAATTATCTCCTGTATGGATGGCTTGTCTGGCTGTTTCCCACGCGAAAAAATATAAGAGTTCGAGCATTTTAAGTCCATTAAAAATTGGGAAAAGTTCTCCTAAAATTGTGTCTTGGGAGAGGACATAGGCCAAGAGAAGACAACTTAGAAAAGGTACATAGTTGAGCATGAAGTCTACAAAACTTTGGATATTATACAAATCCCACAATAACTTTTGTGAGAGAGAGAGAGAGAGAGAGATTGTAGCAGGGAGATTGCCTGCGACACAAATGGGAAAAAAGACTACACAGTGTATTCCAAAGCATAGTCACAATCGGGAAATGGAGCAACAAGTGGTTCACACTTTCATCACACCCTTTGCACATGAAACACCAATTAGCATAGATCAATTGACATCTCCACAAATTATCTCCCGTATGGATCGCTTATCAGGCTACTTCCCACCCCAAAAAAAGTAGTAAGAGATCGAGCATTTTAAGTCCATTAAAACTAGGGAAAAGTTCTCCAACAATTGTGTCTTGGGGGAGGAGATCAGATAGGCCAAGAGAAGACAACTTTGGAAAGGTACATAGTTGAGCATGAAGTCTACAAAACATTGCATATTATACAAATCCCACAATATCTTTTAGGTGTGAGAGAGAGAGAGATTGTAAGAGGGGAGATTGTCTGTAACATATGGGACTTCCTTTTAGGAAAAGGACGGCACTCACCCAAAGTTGACAATTTTTTAAACAACTGGATGAGAGGAACAAAGTTGCAAGCTAGCTAGGACATCCTTGACCTCAACAAGAATATTAGTTTGAAAATCAAAGACTTGTTACCGTACGGAGCCACAGCCTAGTGGTGGAAGTAAAATGAAGGAGTGAATACAACCCATGTGTCCTAGGATCAATTGAGGCAAGCTACATTTTCGTCTTTTCTTAGATCCGTCACCAAGGAGCAATTGGCAAGTACCGTGGTGGTTTTAGTCCCATAGGTGCCGTGGTGTTTCCCTTCGATTATCAAAAAAAAAAAGTAATAAAAAACAAGAACAAAAAAAAAGATAATTGTTAGAATGCATGAAGCATATTAACCACCACTAAGCTTCCAGATTCCTTTGGAACAACCAACATTGTAGAGTATGGCTTCTACGAAGGGGTATGATCCAATGGACTGAGAGGGCAGACCAAGCCTAATACTTTGGCTTATTCAAAGAAGAAAAGTGCACAGTTTCAACAAAATTCAAAGGTCCACAAAGCTTTGAGATAGACGGCAGTTCATTTTTATTTATTTTTTGATAAGTAAAGAGCATATAAATATGAGCGTCAAAATAGGTGACGCGTCCTTAGTACACTAATAGTATACAAGGCTCGAGAGCTTCTATCCGCTAGCTATACTATTTACAAGTTCTACAAAAGTCATTTTCGAACCGAGTGGATAGTTCGCAGCCTACACACCAAGAGAATAGAGTGCGAAGCAGAGAATTCATCAAGACCGGAATAGACTTTTCTTCATTGTCAAAAACCAGTTGATTTCTCTCCCTCCAGAACATCCAACAAACTGCTAAAGGGACAGCTCAGAATTGGCATCACCCAAGGCACTTTAAAAAGACTCAGCAACAAACTCCACAAATCTGAAGCAACAGGACAATGTAGAAGCAGATGGTTTACGCTCTCCACGCTTGCCTTGCGCATGAAACACATGTTCACTAAAGAGATTATCTACTGTGAGGATAGCTTTGTGCATGGCTCCCCATACAAAGAAGGCGCTACAGATTTCCACACCGCTTTCCAAGGAAAAAAATTCCTATCACAGATCAACAGCCTCAAGTAATTGGATTTAACCGTGAAAATATGACCCTTAGCTGTAAGTACTCAATTCATCTAAAACTTGAGCTGTTACAGCAACCAACAATGTATAGCATGTTTTATAATTAACAACTCACAGTCAATAGCAATTCTTTACATGCTATTTAAACTGTCACGGAATGAAATTTACTGACAAAACATAGAAAAATAGGACGACCATTATTTGCCTACCAAACAGAAATGGTGTTGAGTACCTTCGTCATTGGAAACCCGGAACTGTTCAAGTTGTTCGCGAATTTTAATACGACTGGTCTCGGGAATGCTACGGCTCTTCTTTTGCTTCTTGCCGCGCTTTTTTTTTGGCTTTATTGATGCCGCTGGCGTTGATACCTCTGGCGTTGATGCCGTCGTCGTGGTCATTCTTTCTCTCAAGTGGGGATATACTACTCTGCCGTCTTCGAGTTTAACTTCGATGGGGATTTGAAGATTGTTTTATAGTTCCAGAAAGCGTGTCGTCCCGTCGGGAGTTAAGAATCGGTGCCGGAGGGAAAGAGGTTCAGTTCTGCCGCCGTGGTGATACATCTACTGTGCCCTAATCCACCGTGGTGGTGCGGCTGTTTCTAGAAGCGGATGATTTTTCACTCCGCTGCTCTCCACGCCCGACTACTTTCCCACATCCATCTATATAACACGAGGAAATGCCCAAGAAAACCTACGTGCGGGATATTCACGCCCCAAAAAAAACTTATTTCTACACGTGTCGTTAATTTCTCACATAGAGTTGTCAAAATGGATTGGACCCGTTGGGTTGATCCGTATCGCCACTTTAAAAAGATAGGTTGGGTTTGAAAAATATGAATCTATTAGGAATTAGGTTAAATGGGTTGAACCCGTGATGGTTGCGGGTTGAGGTGGGTTGGGACCGGTCGGGCGGATTGACCCGCCATATAATAGTTTCAAATAACCAATTCATAAGTTTGAAATAATTAGTTTAAATCATTTTTGCTCAAAATGTAAGATTATTTTTTATATCTGCATTATTAGTAAATGATTTTGAATTCATTCAAAAAGTAACACTTATAACAACTAAAAATATCAGAATAAGGTATATTAACAGCAATATTTATAGAAAGATGTTTATAAGAATATACAAAAAAGGTAATGATAAAATAGTTTCTTACTTATAGTTTTTTCTCATTTTATACTATTAATATTAGAGAAAATTGTTAGAAAACACTATTAAAAATATAATAGTAGAAAATATAATTTTTTTAATGAATTGTGACATTTTTTTGTATTATTTATGATTATTTTTATTATTTAGATTAATTGGGAAAAAAGTTGGTGGGTTGGCCCGCCTAACCCACAACCCAAGATGGGTTAGGTTGGGTTGGTAATTTTCCGGCCTGCCACATTTGATGGGGCCCGCCCCATTCCGCCAAATGGCGGGTTATAGCGGGTTGCGGGTTGACCCGCCCGACCAACCCACCTTGACAGCTTTACATTTATCTGAACACTCCACCTAACTACATATTTTACTCTTTTTATTTAAAACCAATTAATAACTCACCAACCTAATTAATTACTAACATATTCATTCTAACCAATAATTTAGCAAACTGTCACTCTTCCCAATTAATTTACAACGGCTTGTGCACTCTTAGTGAGACGCAAAACAAAGACAAGTTCTTCTTCCTCTTCCTGCGAACTACAACGGCTTGTGCACTCCCACGTATTCATTCCTGGATCAAGCAACATAAAGCAAGAGTTCAATTGTCCTGAAGCAATAACAACATTCTCTCTTTATTTTGAAACACATATACTACAATGTCTTTAAGCATAGGTATGAATTTTCATTCACCTCCTACA
The DNA here is from genome assembly GCA_013146195.2 of Codonopsis lanceolata. Lineage (NCBI taxonomy): Eukaryota > Viridiplantae > Streptophyta > Magnoliopsida > Asterales > Campanulaceae > Codonopsis > Codonopsis lanceolata. The sequence goes on from JABEVN020000082.1 coordinate 109,534, forward strand.
CTTGAATAGTAGTTATAGGTCAAATTTAAATATCAATAACAGTGTAGGATTTTTTTCATTAATGATTTTTGGGTTGCATTTGTTAAAAAAAAATTGAAAATTTGAATATAAGGCTCGGTTCGGACCTGGTTTGATGAACAACATTAGTGGTGTTCGTCCAGAACTAAACGAACAGCTTTTAGGGCGTTCATCTTAGACTGGTCGAATGAGCTCCTATCTGTTCATCCCATGATAGCCGCACTCACCCTAAGACATTCATCTCAGCCTGGCTGAATGCTCCTTTGCCGGTTCATCTCAGCCTGGGCCGAACAGCCTATGGTCTGTTCATTTCACTCTGGCCGAACTGACCATGGGCAGTTCATCTCACTCTGGTCGAACTCTCCCTTAGATGTTCATCTCACACTGGTCGAAACTCAGACTGGGCACACTTTTCAAACTTTGATTTTGTTTTATTGGAAATATAACCTAATTATGATTTATTTTATTTGATGTTTACAGGAAAAATGTTTAGAAATGTTTATACAAGAAAAAAGGTGACGGCATCCACTAGGAAAGAAATGGAACAAGCACGCCAACAAGAACATAGGCAAGGACAAGGGCATGTTCATGAGCAGGGACAGGAAGATGAGCAGTTCCAGTAGACTTTTGAGCATGAGCATTTTCAGCAAGGCCAGGAAGATGAGCATTTTTAGCAGGACCAAGACCGTTTTTAGTTTGAGCGGTCGCAGGGGCAGTTTCAGCAGACTTATGAGCCTCAGATTGTGCGCGGATTTCCTGGTGGTCCGCGTAATACATCGTTGCTTACTTCATATGAGTCACACGTAGCAGCATATATTTGGGCTGGTAAAAAGAGCGTGGTATTCTAAAATGCCACAATCACGCACAGAAGTTGCTTAATTAGGTTAATGCCTAATGGCGAAGATTCGAGGGTCTTTTGAGGTATGGTCAGGGGCAATGCGCTTAGTCGACTAAGGCATGTATGCTATGCTGATATAAATAAGGTGTTAGTTTCTGCTTTCGTGGAACGATGGCATCCAGAGACTAACACTTTCCATATGTCTTTCGGGGAGATGACCATTACTTTAGACGATGTGTTTTGTCTGCTCAGTCTTCCGATTGTGGGTGATCCATTATCTTGTGCTAGGGATGTCGATGTTGCATATCTTGTGCTAGGGATGTCGATGCCGCATATGTGAGTCAGATGTTGGGAGTGTCACTTAAAGACGTTATTGAGGGCATGGGAAATAAGAGGGGGGCTTCGGTGACATTGGAGTGGCTACGTGTGAGGTTTAATGATGATGTCACGTCTGAGGTTGAGTTTATGGTGGGTTGTGCTGTGAGGGCGTACTTCTTATTGGTCTTTGGTTGCACGAAATTTGCTGATAAGAGCATGACCCGTGTACCTATTGCATACTTAGAGTGGCTTGAGGATCTTCAAAATCTAGATACATATGCGTGGGGAACTACCACCCTTGCATACTTAAATCTCTTAAAATATATGTTTTATTGCTTTTAGGCGTGGATCTACTTGTGGTTTCAGTATTTGAGGCTTCCACATAATGTTGATTGCAAGTCCAGATACTTGCTTGCACGTAGGCGGATCCCGCAAGGGAATCAGGGACGACGCACAGAATGTTTGTTGGCATCACGTGAGTAGTTAGGTTGACTAGCTTCCTTACGGTAGTAAGGTCAGGGACCGGTTTGCATGGCATCAGATTGTCATGTATCTAGGATGCATACAGATGGGCTATATTGTTAAGCCATACCATCCAGATAGAGTCCTTCGACAGTTCGGGCATGTGCAAACGATTCCGAGGACAATCATTTATCCGAACTGCGGCCGTCGAGATAACTCAAAGTCCTTGCCTCTGTGGCTTGGTTTTGCTGGGCACTGGTTGACGTCATATAGCCATCTCCTATCTGAAGAACGTCTCGGTAGGCGTGCCCCTCGTGCTTTGGATTATGATCCTGGTTATTTAAATTGGTACTAGGAGCATTCACATGTAGTCGTCCAGCCCCGTGGTAGACGATCCAGATACGTTAACACCATTACGACTGACGTCGTTGCAGCCGACTCAAATAACAGGATGTTGGGAGTTGTTATTTAAATCCGGCACAATGTAGTCAATATAAGTCGTTGTGCTGCCCGGATTAGAATAGGGAATACTATGTAAAAGAGTCGTTATAATGGCCAAATATTCTTAAATATGTCTGTAATTATTGTAAGGAAATGGCTGCGAGTCCGTAAATAATGTAGCCATGGATGTATTTGTTTTAATTTCCTGTCTTTTAATACTTTATTTATTTGATAAATAAATATAACAATAAGCATACTTCAGCCAAAAACCATTTTTGAAACCGAAAGGGCGAGTTGGGTGCCTAGCACCTTCCCAACTTGTAACTTAGCCTCCGAACCCGTTTTCTTTTTCTCTGGTTTATTTTTCTTTTCTTTGGTTTTGCTTTAGGATAATATAATTTTTTGGTCCCTGAACTATCCACAAACTATGCGTTTGGTCCTTGTATTTTTTTGAAATGTGTTTGGTCCTTAAAGTAGGTTTTTACTAAGAGATTACCCCCTTACGGGGTTACCGTCAGTTTTGCCGTCAAATTTTTTATAAAATTCCAAATTTACCCTTAGTGATTCAAAATTAAAAGAAAAAAGAAAAAAAGAACTATGACGTCTCCCTCAGCCATTTTCAACTTCCCTGAACTCGTCGGGTCTTTGCCTCGTCCTGTGTCACCGTCCTAAAATTGGGAATCTCTAAAATTGGATCTTTGGGAACCTTAACGTTGTCGTCGCTGAAATTAGAAGAAGAGGAAGATGAGGAGCACGAACAATTGGTGGAGGAGAGAATGCAGATCAAGAGGAAGATGAGAAGCCGGCTGGATCGAAGAAAGACGACCCACGAATTGGTTGCTGGGTGGGAGAAGACCGGATTTGGAGCATGGTTTGACATGATTTTAGGGGTTGCCTTCGCCAGATCTGGGATTGCGAAGATGAGAAGCCGGCTGGATCGAAGAAAGACGACCCACGAATTGGTTGCTGGGTGGGAGAAGACCGGATTTGGAGCATGGTTTGACAGGATTTTAGGGGTTGCCTTCGCCAGATCTGGGATTGCGAAGATGAGAAGCCTACCGATCGAAGAAAGACGACCCACGAATTGGTTGTGGGAGAAAGACCGGATTTGGAGCATGGTTTGACAGGATTTTAGGGGTTGCCTTCGCCAGATCTGGGATTGCGAAAATGATAAGCCGGCTAGATCAAAGAAAGACGACCCACGAATTGGTTACTGGGTGGAAGAAAGACGACCCACGAATTTGTTTCAGAGCGGCATCTACATATGAAGATGGAGGTGACGTAAATTGGTGTTATGGCAGTGATTGGAGGCAGGAGATGAAGGGGCTCGAACTACAGAGCTGGGTTTTGCCGGACGGAGGACGGCAGAATCGATTCTTTCAGGGAGAAGAAAAAGAATAAAAGACCAAAACTATACTAACCAATTCCCACCCCTGTCTACCTATCTCTTTCAAAACCAAACGGATATGGGTTGGATCTAAATCTTCTGTGAATTTAGATCAGGATATTGTTCCACCGTGGTTTTTCTGGATATTGGATAGACTGAGACCAAATTTAGGGTTTCATAAGATGCCCAAAAACATAGGGGCAAATTTGGGATTTCCAAAAAAAACTAACGGCAAAACTAACGGTAACCCCGTGAGGGGGTATTCTTTTAGTAAAAACCTACTTTAAGGACCAAACACATTTCAAAAAAAATAGAGGGACAAAATGCATAGTTTGTGGATAGTTCAGGGACCAAAAAATTATATTATTCTTTGCTTTATTTTGTCTTAAAATAAATATGGCAACTCTAAAACTTTCAGATTCAGTGGGGCCTCGCAACACTCCTTCTTTGCACTTTTCCGTTCTCCCCTAAAAAAGGAAGAATGGGAATGGAAGGGTGATGTATTCCCATATCCTAGTATCCCCTAAAAAAGGGATAACTTGATGCGGGAAACCCAAAGCTCCCATAGCAATCTGAACGGGCCATAAGGGTATTTTTAATAAAATCCATAGTGGGGGCGTCGCGATATCTTTTTTTGCACTTTTCCGTTTTCCACTAAAAAAGGGAAAATGGGAATGAAAGGGTAATGCATTCCCATATCCTGGTATCCCCTAAAAAAGGGATAACTTGATGTGGGAAACCATAAGTTCCTATATTGGATACAAAATCCACTAAAGGCAACCGAGACACATTCCAACGGGCTAACATAGACAGCACTCCTCTCGCACTTTTGATTTCGTCTTCCCCTAAACAAGGGAGGGTGGAACGAGAGCAGTGGTGTCACCGCATCCGCACGTACGTGCACCCCTATCCAAGGGCGTGCGGGGCACGCGGGCACGTCCCGGGAACCTCACAGTGGCGACTCTGCTGGGGAGTTGTTTTATTTTAAATGAAATGGAGGGCTAGACTCATAAAATAAAACTTTTTGTTTTTATTTGTTTCGTCGCAAAGATGCTTGTTATATTAATTTACGCATTTGAATATAATGTTCCTATACATCCGTGTCTATATTTGTGGATATGATCTTCCATCTTGCAGCAGTTTCGTTCCGATAACTGTTACAAGTGTGTTTAAGAATATTAAAAAAAATTCAAAAAATATATATATATATAAATCGAAAAGTCAAAAAAATATATATATATTATATATGTTACAAATAAATTCCGGGCAGCACAACAAAAAAAAGCCGGGGCTTTATTTTACTTCCGGCTCTATATTATTATTTCTTTCAGTTTATTTTCCTTTTTCATTTTATTTTGTACATTTATACATATCTGCATTCATTATGTCATTTTATTTTGGGGACATAGGACCAAAATTTGTAATTAATAAGGATAGATAGTTTCCCCACTTTTCTTTATATTTCTTAAAATGGTGTGTTTGCTTGCTTGCGCTCAAAAATAAAAAGTCGAGAAAATCCACACATGACAGCAAGACAGGCCATATTTGCTTTATTTTTCTGCTCATATATCTGTAAAAATAAATAAAGACTTTACTGCTTTCTAGATACCGCACACACGTGCACACATATAAATATATTCCGAACTGTTACCCTACACCATGTGTAAGACCCCGAACCTTCGTGTGATTGACCTTATTGCCTTGCGTGTCGTTCAACCGTAACCTCGCTTACTCGACTTGAAGTAAGAACCTTGATTAATATAGGAAGGCTGTATAGGAGCCAATATATTAGTTCCCTATGTACCATAGACCTTAAACTAGTTAAAGTCACAAGTCGTGACTCGACGATAGTCGGGATGCGACGCGATTGAGGGTTTACTTCCGTTTTGTGTTCGTGACCTCGGTTTGGGTCCTAGACCTCTTTAAGATGGTTTGTTAACATGTTTAGATGTGCTAGACTTCAAGTTGGAGGTGTTCCTTAAGTCTATCGAAGATTTGGAAGTTTGGAGATAGCGTTCGTCTCTATCGCAGTTCGGGGAATCGAGTCGCGTAATCGCCTCTCCTTTGGGATTCTTATTTCCCTAGTTGTTATTCAACTTCCTACAAGTATTTAAGCTTCTTCATTAGCCCTTAGACTTGCCTTAAAAGTCTCCTTTCATTGCTCGTTTGATTGATTTCGAGTTCATTCGTCAGGTTGCACGTTGTTGCACCCCTTCCCGGTTTCGCTCCGAGTTGTTTCGGGAGTTGTTCGGGTGTGTTTTAGACTTGTTTTGAGTTGGGTTAGACCTTAGAATGGTTGCCCATAAGTTTGGGATCATTTAGATCAAGTTTAGACCAAATTTTTGGAGGTTCGGGAGCCGAGGCGCCGCGCTGGATGGAGTGAGCGCCCGCCGAGAGCAACCTTGTGCAGTAGGAGTGAGGCGGCCGCATGGAGCATGGTGAGGCGCCCGCCTCACTGCAGTAACGCCTACTGGGATTTCTTTCCCTGCTTTTGATTTTTTGGCGTGAAAAGCCTATTCTACCCCATTTTAAACCCTCCCTTTGCCTTGACCACGCTAGAAGGAAGGGCGGGATGGTCTTTCCTAACCCTTTATAAACCAATCTCTCCCTCTTCCTCCCTCATTTCTTCCATCAACCGTGAATTTTAGAGAGAGAGGAGGAGCTCTCAAGGAGATTTGCCGATTCAGGAGTTCGGCCATCGGATTGTCGAGCCGTGACCGCCATCGCGAAGCCCTCGCCGAGTAGAGTCTTTCCCCTCGGTTTGTCTTCCACATCCTAGAAGTTTGTGGCTCGATTGAGGTACGTTACCTAAGCCCTAGTTTCTCTCTCTACAAGTACCTTGATGATAGATTGATAGAAACTTGTTTCTTGTGATTTATTGTTGTTATACATGTCAAATTGATATGTTTCCATGAACATTGATAGATTTTGGTTAGGGTTGAAACCGAATGGGTTTATTGTGTATATCGGAATTATCATGATTTAAGATTGATTGTTGTCGGGTTAGAAACCCGGATTAATTGTGAACCTCGAAATTATGCCTCGGACTAGAAAATGGGGACTTTGTAGTAATCCAAACGAAGTCAATTAATGATAAAAATTGTTATTTGAACCTTAGGATAAATTTCTATATTTTCTTGTATTCATTGAATATCAATTTCGAAACTTTGAGAATCGCCCGGGTGAGACCAAATTGGTAATAAGATTGATTTTGGCTTAGGACTCTAATTGAGTCTCTTGAATGAGGTTAAGTGCGAGATTATCGCTATTTCTTGGATGGTTTATGTGTGAGTCGAGAATGCGTAACTCGAACGACAGACGGTTTGAATGGGTTCAATTATGAACTAGAACCAATAATACTAGTTGGACTTTTAATGAAGTCCCAAGATTCGTAGGAACGTAATATGTGACCTCACTTAGGAACCTTGTTAACATCCTTGGAAAATCCGGAACTGTTTCGTGACAATTCTCCCTTAGGAAGGATGTTTGAATCGTGTATGCCTTAGTACCCTCTTCGATGGGAATCTAAAGTTGTCATTAGCTGACCGAATGGTCATCCAAGTCATGTGCGTGGTAATGGACTTATGAAGTACCATCACATAATTAATTGATGAATCTTGGGTTGTCTTAAGTCTTCTGCCCTTCAAATGTGCATGCTTGATCTTTAGTTTCTTGGAAACCACGAGAGGATCTATAATATTATCCATCTTATGATTATATGGAAATGAGCTTGATAAGGTTTGTTTATGATTAATGCATGAACCCCTATGTTACTTGAGATCATGATCTTTAAGCATATTGTATCTCTTATCTTTATAATTATCATCTTATTGAGTATCAACGTGATATGATTTATAATTCTATTAACAAATGGAATTGCAACTTGAAAATTGATCTAAGCTTAGTTGAACAATAATCAACTTAGGTTTCCGACTTTTATACTTGACTTAGTAAAATTGAGCTAAGGTTCCTAAATGAAACGAGTACTTAACCCTGCCGTAAACAAGAACCTAGAAAGGAGTCTTGGAACACATATAGTGTTCAAACCCTATTTGACTGGAATTATAGAAATGACTCGACGGAGTCGATACTAGTGAGTCATTTAACAATACCGACTCCACGATAACCCCCTACAATGCTTGAAATCCGTTTAACTAGAATACTAGTTTCGAGATTCTTAATTTAATACATGCTCATGCTTGAGTTCTAGCTGTAAAGGAATAACATGCCCACCTGACTTGAATGAGACCGCTATTACTGTGCTCGTCCTTGCTTGATTTCTTAAATAAAGTAAACAGTACTTGCTTTCCCCGATAAGTCCAGCTGTCTTGCTTGTCTTACCTGTCTTGTCTTGCCTGTCTTGCCTGTCTTGCTTGTCTTACCTGTCTTGTCTTGCCTGTCTTGCTTGTCTTACCTGTCTTGACTTGCCTGTCTTGCCTGGCATACCTGTCTTGTCTTGTCCTGACTTGTCTTCCCTGGTTGACAATTCATTTACCTTACGAATCATGAGATTCGTGATAGTGATGAGTTGCCGAACCAGAAACGGGCAAACCCCTCCATTCTTGATCACTTTGGAGAAGAGTACCTTGTGTAACCATTATGGGCGCTTGGAATAATACTATCACAGGTCGATGTACCATCTCGCACATACATGCAAGATGTTCCATGAGTTTATCTTGCAGGAGCTACATGGCGGTACCAGATTATATCCTATCCCCTTATATGTGGATTTCTTCTAGCATTTGTGAAAACAAAGTGCTATCCCGAATATGTAAACTAAATGCTTATATATATACTTGCTCTTGATCGCTTGACTTTCGTGATAGGCCTGTGAATTGTATGATGCGTATATACGTAGATATGCATACTCCTACTTGATTTTCCCCTGATTACCTGCATATGTATATATATGTAGATATACATACTCTTACTTGATTTTACCCTGATTGTCTTCGTATGTATATAATTGTAGATATGCATATCCTTACATGATAAACTTCCACGAATGAATTGCTTGGTACATAAATGAATTTACATACCACACTTGATAATCCTATGAGGGACTTGGTACATGTATATTTATAAATGTGCATACTTCTATTTAATTATTCTATGAGAGACTTGGAATGTCCTACAATATGTTATACATCCATAATCATGATTATTCTTGTGCCTTGCTTCCTGACTTGTTTGACTGTTTGTGAACAGGGGATTCACCCTGATTCATCTTAGTAGTCTGGTGAAGGACCGGATTTCACTCAGTACAACCCGACTTACTGGGTCTTCGTCGTAAAATGATATCTTTTCCTTTTATAGCAACATTCAAATTATGTCACATTGTTTAGTAGTAACGTACTGGGTCATTATGACTCACCCCGTACTTGGTTTTCTAGTTGCAGTTCGGAAGTCGTGTTGAGGACGTGTAGTACGTGACTGTAGCAGACCCCAGTTGATCGATGGCTCGAGCTTAGTACGCGTGTCCGTGATTGTAACAGTCTTTTTCCGAGTAGTAACTTGTGTACTCCTATCTCTCTAGTATCCTTGGCTTGTATATCATAATTACTATCCTTGTGAGCTCGTTGTATTGTAAAGTTAATTAGACTTTACAGTCGGGTAGAATATTTGGGTTTTGTTTTGGTTCTCCCTTGGGCCGACGTGTTGTGTCGTTGCCCATAGCTTTGGTTTTTACATCCTGTTGTTTCCCAAGCACGCTGTGGCTTTGGGGCTTTTCTCTATCCTAGTTATTATTATTATTATTGTTGGTTAACCCCGGTATGCTTTAGCCGTGGGTATGTGTTATATCAGGTTGGTCCCTTGTCCCGGTAGTGCCGATGGTTTGTCCAGCGTCTGCAATGTTGCGGCACGCGAGTTTCGTTTTCTCCCCATCGTGAGATTTATGTCTCTCTTGGTATCTTTGGCCTTGGTTTCGAGCTTCATAGCTCGGGACTACTTTTCATTGTCATTTCCGCATCTTCGAAAAATTTTTTTATACGTATTTTAGTACGTATTCTTGTTCTTGTTTAGAGCTTGTTAGCTCGACTGTCCGACTCGCACTATTATTTTATAAGTGCTTGTCCTCCTCTTGCCTTGTCCTAGCGATGCGACGTTGGGATTCCGTTCCGGAATCCGGGTCGGGTCGTCACAGTTGGTATCAGAGCTTTTGTTAGCTATAAGCCAGGATAGGATCCATGGCCTAGATTGGGTTTGGTGTGTCGTCGAGTATTTTCCGATGAGCGTTCTGATTTGTGCCTTATCGGCATGTCCTCTTGTACAGATATAGGACTTGGATTACTAAGTTCTGTTGGTCTAGATTGCCGTAAATGCAAGTTTGTGTTTATAAGCCTCATATTTTTCCCTGTATTGCCTTTAAGTTGTAGTCATACCACGAGTATGATGTTACCTTGTGGAACTATCATTTCTTGTCCGTATGGGTTATCTGATAAACTCAGGTTGTCGCTTCCAAGAGGGATCGCCGCGGTGTTACTAATACCTTTGACCGTTGTTATACGTTTCATGAGCGAAGTGAACAAGCCTCCCGTAATGCGTGTTATCGCCATATAAGTATATATAGATATGACGGTACCTGACCACGAGTCCCTGCATTGTTTAGTATTGCAGAATTGAATATTCTTTCCCGATAACTACATTTCCTGGTATAGAGAGGACTGCTCCGATAGAGAGAATATTGTCCTGACTCCGTAATGAGACTTGATGAGTAACCGGCAGGAGACCCCGCGATTTCTAATTGAATTGGTTGTCAACCCGTACACTGCTTGACCCATAGTGATTGAAGTCTACTAGTTAGTAACCAATTGCTACCTAGGGATGCGTAAGTTATTGTGTTTACTTGTTGCTAAGCCTAATACGTTAATAAGAGTATTAACGTGGTGTAACATGCTTTATCTATCGTAAATAGATTGTTAAGGGTATGAATATTCCATACTTGGTATACCTGCATAATAGATTAATATGCTATGTACATGATATTGATTGCCATGCCTGTATGTGATTATATTATACGTGCATGAGACCATGATGAAGGATGCTAGTATGTGTTTTGCAACCCCTTTGCATCCTAAACGACGAAAGCTTTTGAAGTCACTTCAGAGGGCCCCTGACTTGATTATCAAGAGGTCTTCGTCGGAGAACTAGAACGGTATTATATGATATAGGAATTGACCGAACCCGTTGCCAAATGAAATAAATTGAAAGTGGTATCTTGTTTTGCTTGTGCAAATATGTGCAACATGTATATTGAAATCATGCCATGAATGAAATGAACTTGTGACTTGATCAAATGAATTACCGTTCTACTTGATTTTAGTGTAAGGGCGTTAGACCCTAGAGATTCGTGTCGTGACCGGAATAACTTTATTAGCCCGGAAAACTCTTTGTTGGGATGTTTGTTAATTCGGCGCAACTATTGCACCTGCTTAAGAATTACTTGATTAGATGATAAAGAGAAATTTTCACCTCAATGTCCACGTTTGTTGGAACTTGTAAACCTTGATAATGTCCTTGAACCCCGTTAAGAGTCAAGATGACTCGACTTTGGAATTGATTGGAGAGGATATTTAAGTATTTCTTTCCCTTGTGTTTTGAGGCACACTAAGGTGGTTTCCTTGACTTCATCGTAAGCTATAGTATTGAACTCTGGTGATCGTAGGATTGTGAATTCGTGGACGAATTCTTTTAAGGAGGTGAGGATGTAAGACCCCGAACCTTCGTGTGATTGACCTTATTGCCTTGCGTGTCGTTCAACCGTAACCTCGCTTACTCGACTTGAAGTAAGAACCTTGATTAATATAGGAAGGCTGTATAGGAGCCAATATATTAGTTCCCTATGTACCATAGACCTTAAACTAGTTAAAGTCACAAGTCGTGACTCGACGATAGTCGGAATGCGACGCGATTGAGGGTTTACTTCCGTTTTGTGTTCGTGACCCCGGTTTGGATCCTAGACCTCTTTAAGATGGTTTGTTAACATGTTTAGATGTGCTAGACTTCAAGTTGGAGGTGTTCCTTAAGTCTATCGACGATTTCGGAAGCTTTGGAGATAGCGTTCGTCTCTATCGCGTAGTTCGGGAATCGAGTCGCGTTATCGCCTCTCCTTTGGGATTCTTATTTCCCTAGTTGTTATCCAACTTCCTACAAGTATTTAAGCTTCTTCATTAGCCCTTAGACTTACCTTAAAAGTCTCCTTTCATTGCTCGTTTGATTTTCGTCGTCGGTTGCACGTTGTTGCACCCCTTCCTGTTTCGCTCCGAGTTGTTTCGGGGGTTGTTCGGGTGTGTTTTAGACTTGTTTTGAGTTGGGTTAGACCCTAGAATGGTTGCCCATAAGTTTGGGATCATTTAGATCAAGTTTAGACCAAGTTTTGGAGGTTCGGGAGGCGCATGGGATGGAGTGAGGCGCCCGCCTCAATTACTGAGAGCAACCTTGTGCAGGGTAGGAGTGAGGCGGCCGCATGGAGCATGGTGAGGCGCCCGCCTCACCTGCAGAACAGCTACGGGATTTCTTTCCCTGTTTTGATTTTTTGGCGTGAAAAGCCTATTCTACCCCCATTTTAAACCCTCCCCTTTGCCTTGACCACAGCTAGGAAGGGCAGGATGGTCTTTCCTAACCCTTTATAAACCAATCTCTCCCTCTTCCTCCCTCATTTCTTCCATCAACCGTGAATTTTAGAGAGAGAGGGAGGAGGAGCTCTCAAGGGAGATTTGCCGATTCCCGGAGTTCCGGCCATCGGATTGTCGAGCCGTGACCGCCATCGCGAAGCCCTCGCCGAGTAGAGTCTTTCCCCTCGGTTTGTCTTCCACATCCTAGAAGTTTGTGGCTCGATTGAGGTACGTTACCTAAGCCCTAGTTTCTCTCTCTACAAGTACCTTGATGATAGATTGATAGAAACTTGTTTCTTGTGATTTATTGTTGTTATACATGTCAAATTGATATGTTTCCATGAACATTGATAGATTTTGGTTAGGGTTGAAACCGAATGGGTTTATTGTGTATATCGGAATTATCATGATTTAAGATTGATTGTTGTCGGGTTAGAAACCCGGATTAATTGTGAACCTCGAAATTATGCCTCGGACTAGAAAATGGGGACTTTGTAGTAATCCAAACGAAGTCAATTAATGATAAAAATTGTTATTTGAACCTTAGGATAAATTTCTATATTTTCTTGTATTCATTGAATATCAATTTCGAAACTTTGAGAATCGCCCGGGTGAGACCAAATTGGTAATAAGATTGATTTTGGCTTAGGACTCTAATTGAGTCTCTTGAATGAGGTTAAGTGCGAGATTATCGCTATTTCTTGGATGGTTTATGTGTGAGTCGAGAATGCGTAACTTCGAGCAGACAGTTTGAATGGGTTCAATTATGAACTAGAACCAATAATACTAGTTGGACTTTTAATGAAGTCCCAAGATTCGTAGGAACGTAATATGTGACCTCACTTAGGAACCTTGTTAACATCCTTGGAAAATCCGGAACTGTTTCGTGACAATTCTCCCTTAGGAAGGATGTTTGAATCGTGTATGCCTTAGTACCCTCTTCGATGGGAATCTAAAGTTGGTGACCGAATGGTGTCAAGTCGTAATGCGTGGTAATGGACTTATGAAGTACCATCACATAATTAATTGATGAATCTTGGGTTGTCTTAAGTCTTACGCCCTTCAAATGTGCATGCTTGATCTTTTAGTTTCTTGGAAACCTCGAGAGGATCTATAATATTATCCATCTTATGATTATATGGAAATGAGCTTGATAAGGTTTGTTTATGATTAATGCATGAACCCCTATGTTACTTGAGATCATGATCTTTAAGCATATTGTATCTCTATCTTTAATTATCATCTTATTGAGTATCAGCGTGATATGATTTATAATTCTATTAACAAATGGAATTGCAACTTGAAAATTGATCTAAGCTTAGTTGAACAAAATCAACTTAGGTTTCAGACTTTTATGTGACTTGGTAAAATTGAGCTAAGGTTCTAAATGAAGCAGTACTTAACCTGCCAGTAAACAAGAACCTAGAAGAGAGTCTTGGAACACATATAGTGTTCAAACCCTATTTGGTTGGAATTATAGAAATGACTCGGCGAATTAAATACTAGTGAGTCATTTAACAATACCGACTCACGATAACCCACAATGCTTGAAA
>JABEVN020000083.1:0-119677 GCA_013146195.2 Codonopsis lanceolata
TTTTTTTTTTTTTTTTTTCTCGTTTGTCAAGACAATCATGACACTTTTATAAACTAATTTTAAAAAAGAAAACTCAATTGCATGCAAATTGTAAGTTACTAATTACTCCCTCCGTCCCTAAATAATCGTCCTGTTTGACCCGGCGCACAATTTAAAAAAAAATTGATTTGATTATTTATATTAATTTAATGTGTAGTTTCCTTTAATGCCTATGTGGCTCATAATTAAAGTAGAGTGAAAAGTAAGGATAAAGTGGTAAAAGTGATGTTCTAAAAAGGAAGTTTCAAAGTGGACAATTATTTTGACGGACTAAAAAAGGAAAAGAGGACGATAATTTAGGGACGGAGGGAGTACTAAATTGCAAATAAGAAATTAAATTTAGTTACCCAAATAAAGACTTTTTTTTATAAGTAATCCCAAATAAAGACTTGACTCTCAAATATGATTTGTCTAATACTTCCCTAATAATTAGACTTTTCAATTAGGGACTTTTTGGGTGAAACTAGGTCTCGTAATTATGTGGGTTGGGTTGGAATGAGTAATAGGTGAAATAAAGTCAAAACCAGTTAGAACTCAAATATCAAGCGGTTAAAATGAGTTATGTCGTGGATCGTTAAAACGGATAACGGGTTAAAACAGTCAACCCATCTCATCCCAAAATTTTCTCCAAAAAAAAGACATCAATTTATAACATAAAAAAGTCACGGGTTAAAATGGACAACGGGTCCGACCCGACAAGTTAATATTATTGAGTCGAAACGGGTTCATCTCTTTAACCCAAAAATATTAATGGATTAGATTAGATGCGTTAATGGGTTATAATCGTCAGGTCTAGGTGGAACGAAAGGAGTACTAAATTATTTTTTATTATTAAATTTAGTTAAATTACTGTATCTTTTTTAATAATAGCAAAGCGCACATGTCAATAAAAAGCCAACGCATGGTCTATAATATTCTACTCCTTTTCTTTTCTTTTTTACACAAAATAAAATTCTATCACTTTCAATCCTTATTGCATCTCAATTATCACGCAGTTGACGTGTGAAACACACATAGTCTCTCTCTCTCTCTCTCTCTCTCTCTCTCTTCGAGACACAAAGACAAGAATCAAATCTCCACAAGAAAAACCACTTTGATTTAGTAGTTGAAAAATAGAAATCAGAAAAAAAAAAATTACCTTTACCAACTATGTATTTCAAGCATAACACTTTGGAAAGAGTAAAAATTCTCATATTACTATAAGAGGCATGCCTTCATGGCATTGAGATATTCCATTAATGTGTTTTAAGATGAAACTAGATTTTCGTACCCGTGTCATAAGCACGGTAAACTCGATCCATAGTTAAGGGGATTATTTATAAAGTAGATAACTACTCTTACACATATGAATGTAAAGGTGAATCACAACCGTTAAATTTTTAAAGATAATTTAATCTAACTTCTAAATAACTTTAATCAATTGCATATGTGTGAGTCTGAACAGTATTGTATATTAGATAAAAAAGAATATTAATTGAGAAAAGTACTCAAAACTGTGAGATGTACGTGGAAGTAGAATCATGCAGTGAGAAGTGTGTGTTTCATACGCACCAATAATTATTCCATTCCATGCCGTTCACCATAGTTCAAATGGTATGAAAATGAATCCCGATTTTTGCATAGCAGTATGGAACCAAAGTCAAAATCAAACAAGTGTCCAGGGTTGAAAGGATCAGATATGCAGCCCAAAAAATGAAGTTATGAGAAAAATAAGACAAAAGAGAAAAGGAAAAGCGAGGAAAATGACATTAAAAATGCTCACTAAATCACCATAAGCACATTCACATGGTAAGTTTCACGAAATAGCACAGCCACAAGAAATGCTTCAATGAATAACAGAGATAAAGGACAAAGAAGATTTTTATTTTCCTCTTTCAGTATTACGCACATCCTTGCTATACTCAACATAGAACATCAGCCTCTTCTTCAAGATAATAAACTTTCATTGCATTTTGATTTATAAGAACATCAAAAATTTTAAATAAAAACGATCACCATGGCAAGCATTATGTACTCAAAACTAGGTGGTTTGCCAAATAAAATTGGATTCCACCAATCAGAATTGCCACCAAAGATTTTAAAGCAACCAACAGAGCAAGGACTCCCTGAATATCTCACATTCAACACTCGCGGATGGATTAGAAAACCTCAAGCTTTGGTAACTCATATTTCCAAAGAGGTACTCTTCAGTGTTTCCTGTGATGTGTCTGTGTGTGTTTTGGTTTTGGAGGGGTGGGGGTGCAGTGGAGACTATGTTGGATATTGTTTTACCCATTGGAGAAAACCCAGTAGAGGTTTGCATTGGGAGCAGCAAATTCTCTTCTCCGATACTGAGTCTGACAACCAGAGACCTGAAAATTATCAAGTTATGCAGGTGGTCCCCATAGTCATATGTACACCAAAAATGATAAGTTGATAACCTGCCTCATTTTTTTCAAATGGGTCCACTCGGTCCACCATTCAATGCAACCATTCAGAGATGAGAAATACAATATAAAATTAAGAATGATGCTTCCTTCTACTATAAAAAAATACAAGACTCGTTGAAGCGCCAGGAATCGCAAACTCACATTCATTCATCTCTCTCTCTCTCTCTCTCTCTCTCTCTCTCTCTGTGAAAATGCAGGCTCCCCCTGGTGCCAGCGAAAGGATATTAGCAAACTATGTCCCAATCTATGTAATGCTCCCGGTAAGTCACTGAAGTTTTTCTTCATTATCAAATGCATGCGTTGTGTGTGTCTGGAATGATGGTATGTGTTTGAGTTGTATGTTGATACTATGTCTAATGAGCGTGCTCATAGAGTGTGTGCGTGCCTGTGTGTACTGATACTATGTATGCTGTGTGTGTGCATACATACCAAGGTAGTGTAAAAAAGTACTATTAGCTGATCTATTGTGTATTCATTTTTGGATGGTTTGAACAGCTGGGAGTGATTACAAATGACAACGTTCTTGCTGACAAAGCTGGGCTCGAGAGGCAGCTCAAGCAACTGAGAGCAGCGGATGTTGATGGGGTTATGGTGGATGTCTGGTGGGGGATTGTAGAAGCCAAAGACCCTAAGCAGTACGATTGGAGTGCATACAGGAACCTGTTTCAACTTGTTCAACAATGTGGATTGAAACTACAAGTAGTCATGTCGTTCCACCAATGCGGTGGAAATATTGGAGATATTGTTAATATCCCACTTCCTCGATGGGTACTTGAGGTGGGAGAAACTGACCCTGATATCTTTTACACTAATCGAGCAGGGAACAGGGATCCAGAGTATCTCACACTCGGTGTAGATAACTTGCCTCTCTTTGGGGGTCGGACCGCTGTTGAGGTTAGATTCTTTAACACTGTTGTATGTCTGTTCATTAGCATTTACATGGCTGTTTCTGTTATCTGTTTCTATTTTCGAATTTCACCATAGTTATAGAAAACGCACTTGATTATCCATTTTGGACCGTCATATGTAAACATAATAATGATCGAAATCACCCTTAAAAGATTATTTCTCTCTTAGCTACCTAAGTACTATGGTGATTTTCAAGGATGAAAACAGAAAGAAGCTTTGAAAATGCTAAACGAGCTAAAGATTCCTTTTCCGCGTCTGATCTGAAAATACTGTAAATCAACACTTACAAGCTAGTACAGTAAGTGCAGGTATTAGTTCAGTTTGATATAAGAACGTTTAACCAGCTATGACTTCAGGCTATTTCCTTCCAAGAAGAAGAGTTCATGATGTCTTAACTTCCGTTTAGTTGCATAGAATTTTTTTATAAATCCTATTAATATTCTAATGGTGTTATGATGCATATAGATGTACAGTGATTACATGAAGAGCTTCAGAGAGAGCATGGCGGACTTTTTGGAAGCTGAGCTTATAGTGGACATTGAAGTAGGGCTAGGGGCTGCAGGGGAGCTCAGATACCCCTCCTATATCCAAACACAAGGATGGGTTTTCCCTGGAATAGGAGAATTTCAGGTAAAAGAATTATGACTTATCCCCAAAGAGGAATTAATTAAATTTCTCTCTATATTTATGTGATTTAACATAGAATACATCATACATGTTGCAGTGCTATGACAAGTATATGACAGCAGACTTCAAAGAGGCTGCGGCAAATGCAGGGCACTCAGAATGGGAATTGCCGGATGATGCAGGAGAATATAATGATACACCAGATGCAACGGCATTCTTTGGAGGAAAAGGTTACCTCAGTGAAAAAGGTAAATTCTTTTTAACTTGGTATTCAAACAAGTTGCTGAGCCACGGTGATCAGATACTCGATGAAGCCAACAAAGCTTTCCTGGGCTGTACAGTCAAGTTAGCTGCTAAGGTAAAACAAAGATCAATATCAAGAAACTAAATTTGTACCTTGGGATCCATCATATGCTAACGAGAGAAAGCTTGTATTTGTTGCTGAAATAGGTGTCTGGTATCCATTGGTGGTACAAAGATGATACTCATGCCGCAGAGCTAACTGCCGGTTTCTACAACTTGAATGATAGAGACGGGTATCGACCCATAGCAAGAATGCTTTCGAGGCATTACGGTATTCTAAATTTCACTTGTCTTGAGATGAGGGACTCGAACAACCTGCAGAAGCTAAAAGTGGACCTCAGGGGCTTGTTCAACAGGTAAAAAAAAGTAATAAACAAAATAAAACAATTGTGGTCACTACCTGATCTCTACTAAGTATATATAAGCAGGTCCTGAGTGGCGGTTGGAGAGAGGACATTGAGGTAGCAGGTGAAAATGCTCTGGAGAGATATGACCGTGAAGCTTGTAATCAGATCCTTTTAAACTTGAGACCAAATGGTGTCAACAAACATGGCCCGCCAAAGCTGAAGATGACAGCCTTGACTTACCTTCGTTTAACAGATCAATTATTGCAGGGAGAGAATTTTGAGATATTTAAGAAATTTGTGAAGAAAATGCATGTTGATCAAGTAAGCGGACTTGTTCACAAAATTGCATACCTCAAACCCCAACACACCCCCCAAAAAAATAAAAAATCACACACACACACACACACACACAAAAAGATAAAGAAAAAGGTATATGTTCTTCTTGTTCTAATACACTGCTTTCTTTTTCCAGGCTCGCTGTGAGGATCCACGAAAGTATAGCAAGATGGGGCCCTTGGAGCGGTCAAAACCCAAGATTTCGATTGAGGATCTTCTGGAGGCAACCAAACCAATGCAACCATTCCCATTTGATCATCAAACAGACATGAGCATTGAGGGTGGTGGAGTTGGTGGTGGAGTTGGTGGTGGAGTTGTTGGTAAGGTTGCAGGCCTAGTTGGTGGTGTGTTCAACAAGATCATTTCTGCATTCAAATAATACTATAGTGATGTCAAAGTAATGCAGCTTCCAGCTACCAAGAAGGCTATCCAGGATCTAGATGTTAATAAAGTGTTATTCTGAGGCTATGTTATAGCAAATTTAGTCACATAATTTTATTCCAATAAAACGGGGAATCCCAGAGCTGCATTTCCACAACTACTTCAAATATGCATTCCATGCTCAACCACAAATGAAATCCCCAATTATCTTTGCAAGAACAATGTCCATCTTTAAAATGGTGAAACCGGGTATCCCTCATAATAATCTCTCAACTGGTAAGGGCGATCCCCGCATGTTCGAAGATTCTTGGTGATCCTTAGTATGGTGCCCGGGCCTGTGTTAATTAGAGCAAAAGCAATGGCCAGTCGTTCACTGTGATCCCAAGGCATCTTCTATTTTACTTCTTCAACATCATAAAAAACAGAGCTTGTATCAGGTCTATACCCAGCCGCCTTGAGTTCCTGATATAATTCTTTTAACTTGAAATATATATATATATTCTGCTTGTCGGTGAGATTTATCTCCAACAAAGAACCTATGAACTAGCTTATCTACCTTAACCAAGCTGCAGCCGAGCACTTTCTTAAGTCCTTTCCCTCTGGCAATGGCTCTCACCTTATTGACATCATCCCAATTTTTCTCTGAAGCATATAAATTGAATAGGGAAATATAGCTATCAACCCCTCTTGGGTTAATCTCAAAAACTTTCTGAGCTGAAAGCTTGGCTAGCTCAACATTTTGACGGAGCTGACAAGCTGAAAGAAGTGCAGCCCAAATATCACTGGTGGGTTCAGCTTCCAGATTCTTAATAAAATCATATGCTTCATCTAAATGCCCTGCTCAACCAAGAAGATCTACGAAACAGGAATAATGAGAAAACCTAGGCATAAATTTGTACTCGTTCGTCAAGCTGTAGAATATATCCTTTCCTTCATTGACTAATCCTGCATGGCTGCATGAACACAAAACTGAAGCAAAAACTCCCTCATCTGGTATGATATTTTGTTCTTTCATTTCACGAAAAACAGAAACGGCCTCAACTCCCCTTCCATGAAGCCCATATGCCCCAATTAAGGCACTCCAAGAAACCAAACTTCTGTTTGGCATCTCTTTGAACACCCGGCATGAACAAGCTAAATTCCCACACTTGGAATACATGTCCATAAGGGCAGTTCCCACCATCACCTTGCTGATAAATGAGTGAACTGATAAACCAAACCGCAAGGCTGTGATCTCAGTGCAAGCTCCTAGAACAGCCACAAAACTTATTTGATCAATCAAAACACCTTCCCGAACCATTATGAAGAAAAGTATCAGGCTCTCAAACCCATTTCCATTCCTTGCATAACCAGAAATCATACAATTCCAAGTCACATTATCGCCCCCTGTGACCTCATCAAACAACCGCCTTGCATCCACCATCGAGTTACAACTACAATACATTGCAATAATAGAGTTGGTCAAAGAATTGCTAGAGCTAAGCAAATAATTATGAACAGCATACCCGTGAACTGCCTTACCCTTTATCAATTGTCTTGAGTCAGCACAAGCAGATACTACACCAAGCAAAGTAGTGCTATCTGCATTTATACCAACATTTCCCATCATCCTAAAAACCATTATAGCTTCTTCTGTTTCACCATTATTCACAAACCCCGACACCATTGTATTTTAAGAAACTAAGTCTCTCTCGGGCATTCTATCAAACACCTCCCTCGCCGTTCCCATATCCCCAAACTATGAGTACATGAACAGCAAAGAATTATTTACATAAACATCCGACCATAATCCGTGAACAACTACCTCACAATGAACCCTTTTTCCAATTTCAACAAATCCCATATCGCCACACGCGCGCCTTCAAAACGAACGGGTACGTAAAATTATCCCTTTTTTTTCCAAAATTGATCATTTCTTGATACAAAGCCAGTGCATCCATTGAAAACCCATTAGTGGCATAATCTCTAATCATGAAATTCCACAAGAAAGAGCTTTTCAAAACGATCTGATCGAAAAGTAACCGGGCTTCGGACATTCGGCCGCAGTTGGCGTAAAATACTGCCAGCTTGGTGTTGAGACAGGAGTTTTGTGGCACCCCGACCCGGATTCCAATGCGAAACCCAAGTCGGACAGTCCAAATATAAACAAGTAAGCATGCGCAAGTAGGATTATAAAATTCACGTGGCGCAACATCGCATACAAATAACAACTCTTTGCATTGGCGGGAAATAACTAAAAATTAAACAAATCGGCGGCGTTCCGACCATAGGAACCCAACAACTACTCCTACAATTTTAACACATGCATATAATATCCTCAACGGTCACAATATGCCGGAGACAACAACAACAATAATACTATAAAAGAACTTAAGCGGAAGGAACTGTAGTGAACCATTAACATATAAACAAGTTCGACATATAAGTCGGCATACAAAAGATTATAAGTATCAAGTAATTAAGTTTATTACAACAACAAAATCTCAAGACAAGTCTAAGTGACTTGCTTCCCATCGTCCTTCCCAAAATAAAAGTCTAACTACCAAAAGTCCCAAAAGAGCAACCTTGAGCTCACAAGCAATCAAACGCGGGTATGACGAATCTAGCGTGAACCGTCTCCTTGGATCGAATCCAAGGAAAACAAAACAAACAAATAGGGTAAGTCATAAAGACAGTAAGTTACTAAAAATGCATGTTCATGTCATAGCATGACATTTATCACAATTATGGTTCATGATCATCATATAGCACTTAGCACATTATTCACGTAAGTGCAGGAAAATAAATCATACAAGTAGGATATGATATAGTCACGGCCGCTACGTAGCTCCTGCAATAAACTTTGTTAACTGGTTCGTGCCATCGATGTTTTGTGAATTCATCAACTTGTATCGAGAACCTGCTCGATGTAAATAGCAAGCCAATGCGGCACGTATTGATAAGGCATATGGGCTACTTCCCCACTGCGGGCCACAGTGGAGGCGTGTGTGAAGTCCCAGGTGCGGCGATCCATAGCGAGCACGAATCTCACAATTCGTGAAGGCGATGCATCGTCCCACCCTGACGTAATAAACAAACCAAATAATGCCAGTTGGACTCAATGTGATGCATAAGTAGATATTTACTCGTCATAAACAAATAAGGATCGAATTCGACAAGAGTGAACTCATCCGACCAAGTAGGTCATTAATCTCTACATAAATCACATCAAGGCAATTAATTGCTCAAAACCAATCATTCATAACAACTTGTTAGCAACAATTAGGCTAAACTTTATATTTGAGTAAACCCAATCAAACGGTGTCCAAACTTCGTAGGGATTGAAATTAGTGTTCAACATGTTCAAAACTTCCCTAGAGTCGACTCCGTTGAGTCTTTACTATAAATTCCCAATTTTAGAGAAATTGAAGCTATGTGCTTCATAACCCAACCTAGGTCATTACTAAGTTCAACTAGGTTACAAATCCACCAAGGCATTGCAATGCATTTCATATTCATCATATGGTCCAATTTTGAGGATAGAACACATAACAACATGACAACATATCGTGTAGGCTTAAATTAGGGCATTCTCATATAGCACTTCTTCAAGCAACACATAAAATAAGTATTTCTAACATGTTCATAATCTTAAATAAACAAGATGAAGGAGTATTACAATCTTTACTAGGCATAAAATCATCCTATATATGCTTCTAACAAGCTCATACTTTCAAAACACAAGATGAAGTCATTTGAAGCATATATGTGTCCTCATTGACCTCATACATCATAAGCTTTGTTTCCTTAGGGTCAATGGGAACTAAAACAAAGAAGAAGAGAAGTAACTTACATGTATTCTACACCCAAGAAAGCAAATGAAAAGATTAATCGGTTGGAAATGATCTACTCTTCAAGCTCTTCACTTCTATGGAGGTGGCTTGAGCAATGGAAGGGAGGATCATGGAAGACCAAGAAGAAAGCTTCAAGAAGCCATGGGAGAGCCTTGAGGGAGATGAATCCCGTTTTTGGAGAGTGAGGGAGAGAAATGAGGGTCAAACTCTTCAGATTGTCGTGTATATTGAGTTTTAAACATAGTGGGACAAGTGTCAATACAATGTGGTCTCTTAAAATCTGATTTTGTGGCTTGATTAGATCACTAAAGCTCTCTTTAATCCCCTCTTAAAATATGTTACTAATGTTAGGACACAAATAATGAGGGTTAGGGAGGTTTAGGTGGGGTTTAGAAAGGGTTTTGGATAGGGGTTTAGGTGTAAAATTCAAGAAACATCGAAACAGAGCAGTCCAAGATTCGGGGGACCTTGCGGGGGCAAGGCCATTCCACCTTGCGAGGGCAAGCCCGGCAGACCCAAAATGGCTCAAAATGCAACCTAAAAGGCCCCCAAACACTTAGCCAAATCAATGGGGTTTCAACCCCAACAAAAATGAGTTTAAAACTCATCACAAACACCCTCAAACGACACCCGAACAACCCGAACGAAGGAGGGAAAGAAGAAGAACTAAACAAGCAATTGAACTGGTGATTCAACAAGCATGCAAACACGATCCTAAGCATATAATGAGCATTATGAATGACTTATAAAGGATTCTAAACATATATAAACTAAGTAAACATGCTCACAAGCAATAAGAATGCATGAATGCAAGCAACGAATGGCTAGGGTGCCACAAGTTTTGTAAGAGATTGCCGGAAGAAATGACATTTTGCATGAAGTTGTTGGCCTGACCGAAGGGATTTGGAATTCCTGAGTGATTGTAGTAAGGATCCACATTGGAGAGGGGCTAGTGGTGGGTTGAGTTTGAGACTTGAGAGAGGCATTCGTGAGAGAATAAATTGAATAATATGGCACTAGACTAGGCGTTACGAAATAGGAAAGCGGCGGGTTCATGAAAGATTAACATTTACTGGTTGGCTACTTGGCCGTTCCATTTTTGTTTCTTCAAATTTGGACAAGAATTGTCCTCTTAACGGGGAGCCGGGGAGGAGCTTCACTTTGCTACTCCCTCCATTTTTTTTTTTTTTTTTTGCAAAGAATCCATATTTAAGGTGAAACTTTTTAGAAAAATAACATTTTTAGTAGTTCATTAATTAGTAATAAAAATGATATTTATATTCTTTAATTTTTGAAAATGAATTTTTTAATTGAAATTTTTTAAAATGAAATAGTGGACTCTTTACCCGAAACGGATGGACTATTTGTTAAAGTCACTCGATGAGTACCTAATTTTGTGTATATACAACGTGGCATTTGATGAGCTCGGCGCAAACTCTGGTCACGAGCCAAGCACATGTGCCAACACGTGATAGTCACATGTATGATAGAGACCAAGAAAGAAGTTACCCGAGCAGGATAGCTACGAGATGAACACCATACATCTATCCCGAGCAGGAATTTGTCTATCAGTCAGCGAGCAGGGAGCAGGGCTGCTCGAATGAACCTGATATCTATTTTGAGCTTAACTGGGAAATAACCTCACTGATCCCGAGATTTTAGTCATGATTCCGTCAGTTACGCGGTCAACCCGCATTTATGGTATTAAAGTCCTAAATTATCTCCATGATAATGGCCCAGCCCGGATCTTACTCCCAAAAAGGCTATATATACTTCACAAAATCTCATTTGAAAGGTACACACTCTTTTACACACCGAAACCCTGTTATTTTGCTTTCAACTAAGCTTAATACTTACTCTCACGCCCGAGGGGTTTCGCGAGGCCCGGCCTTGCATTCCTACTAAGGTGTTCTTCTTTTGACAGGGTTCTAGGAGATCATATACTCATACAAGCCCAGATATCCTACAAACCGCAAGGAACGGCCCAAGATCAGATTGTGTAGCATCAGCATTTTATTTTTCTTCTGATTGGCTTTCCTTTTTAACTTATAATGATAACGATGCTTATAAGAGATAAAATAAGATGAAACTTATGATATCACGTCATTTTTTACATTAAATTAGGCACTTATTAAGTTCATGTACCATTACTCATTAGCTAAAAACTAACTCAAATCGATAAATGTTTGAGTAATCGTTAGCCTGATTGTATATGTGTGTGTGTATTTTTTTTAAAAAGTTATAGATATTTATGTGTGTGAGTTTGTAAAGAGAACTAAAAAACAAAGATTTTGTTGATGAGGTGGTTTTATGTTTGGGATATGTAATTTTTTTCTAAATCAGAATTTAATCCAAATTTCTTTTTTTTCCTCAACTTGTTAGCTAATAGGTATTAAGAGTCCAAACTAAAATAAGTTATATCTTCTAGTCTAATTAGTGGTACATTGAAGGGGTACAAAAATGTGGTATAGAAGATCCAAAGTTTGAAATTCGTGTAAAATTATGTTGAGTCTGTTCCGTATGTATGTCTTAGATTGATTTTAAGTGGATTTTTTCCGCTCGTTGACCTACATTTTCCAACTTAGCATTAACATCGACTAAATTAGGGGGAAGACTAATGCAAGCAAATTTTAAGTTGAATAACTTCATTACAAATGTTTAAGAAAAAAAGTTAGTTGTAAAAATAAATTTTTTATAGCAAAAAATTAGGAATTCGATTTTACGAATATTTTATATAAGAACGATTCCCTTAACTTCACTTACAATATGTTGGTGGGTTAAATTATGAGATAGTCAAGTTTCGTCTTGCCAATTAAAATCTATTGATAATATTACAAGAGATTGCACTTTATTTATTCACCATTTCATAAAATATTGTGTAAGATAATCTAAACAAACGGTGCCGTACAAGACCGGAGTATCATCCAATGATCTAATTATCTTATTTGATGAGGTGTCACTTAATACTTAGAGCATCAGCAGTGGATTTGGAAAAGGTTTTTAAAACAAGTATAAACTTTTTTGCAAAAAGGTTTCTACTGATAGACAGAGATTAACTTTGAGAATTAATTGTATTTCCATTGATCACAAGGCTATGAATTTATACAGTTACATAGGAGATATTCTAGGACTAGATTACAACAAATATATTGGAAGATTTATCTAAATATTATATACGATAAACATGGAATGAAAATATATCTAAGTATCTGGTGGATCTTCTCTTTTATTGTTATCATGCCCCCGCAAGATGGACGAATCGTGAGAGAGTCCAATCTTGGAAATTAACTCAAGGAATCGTGGAAGAGGCTTTGTTGGCTGCCCGCCACCGATCCGACCATATGTGTGAAACTCTCGCACTGAAGATTGAACTTGTTCCCGAACAAAATGATAGTCAAGAGCTAGGTGCTTCATCTTGGAATGAAACTTGGGATTTGCAGAACATAGGTTGCTCCAGTGTTGTCGCAATAGATAGCAGTGGATCGGAGATGTTGACAAAGAAGTTCACGGCAAATTTTGGAGCCAAAGTACTTCAGAAGTGGTGGCGCCATTGCTCTATACTCACTGTAGATGAACGCAAGGGTGCGTTGCTTACGAGAACTCCGTGAGATGGGATTGCTACAAGGTACACGATGAATCCAAAGGTGGTGGAGATGTAGTTGTCGAGTCGCCGCCGCCCAATCTGCGTGAACGCATGTAGAGAGGTAGGAGAATTGCGGCGAAGGAGCGAGTCCATGAGTACTTGTGCCAACTAAATATCGAAGAACTCGCTTCAATGCCTTCAAGCGCATCGGTGGTGCTTGAAGATATTGAGAGAGTCTCACCGCTCACCGCAAATGATAGATCAAATCGAGTATATGACAAGTATTGTAAAGACCCAACAATAGCTCGATATTCGAGGGATCATGGAGAGGAGATCCTGACCGAGCATTGAGGGAGGATGAGGCACCATGGGGTGGGTACCGGATTGGCATCAAGCATATTGGTCCGTGTGAGTAAGTCTACAATGTACTTGTGTTGACTCAAAAAATACCATGAGAGTGAGGAATGACTTCAATGCCAAGGAAATAAGACAAGGAACCAAGGTCTTTGAGAGAAAACGTGATGCAAAAAGAGGAGATGAAGTTGTCAACAAGGGTGGAGTTAGAACCGTGATGACAATATCATCTACGTAAACCAGAGAAAGATGCAATCCTCGCGAGTGAGTGTCGCGAGTAAGCAGAGATGAATCCGAGACGCAATTGTGAAAACCAACAGATAGAAGATAGGTCCGGAGTTCATTGTACCACGCACGAGGGGCTTGTTTTAAGCCATAGATGGCTTGATGAAGCTTGCAGATGTGCGTGGGATGAGTGGAGCTGACAAACCCAGGTGGTTGAGCCATATATACATCGTCTGTAAGAGAGCCTTGAAGGAAGGCATTGTTGAAGTGACCAGTTGTTAGTGATTGCCAATGACAGTACAGTGCGTATGGTAGCGGGCTTGACAACAGGACTGAATGTCTCTGAATAGTCGAGGCCAGGACGTTGATGAAACCCTTTTGCAACCAGTCGAGCTTTGAGGCGATCAACAGAGCCATCAGGTTTATACTTGGTGCGGAAGATCCATTTGCACCCAACCAGGTTATGAGATGGGTCTGGGGGAACAAGGTCCCAAGTGTTATTGCGGGTTAGGGCATCGAACTCTGTTTGCATAGCTGCACGCCAATCGGGGTGTTTTAGAGCCTGGGCAACAGTGGTGGGGTCGGAGAAGGTTTGAGGAAGGGAAACATGTAGGTTGAGTTTGGTGATGGGTTTGGTAATGTTGTTTTGAAGCCGGGTGATAGGTCTGTGTGTTGGTGGGGGTTCAGGTGTGGTGGTAGTAGGAGAGGGTGTGATCGTGGTTGCGGCAGATGTATTGGATGGGGTTGGGATGAGGCGCCGCATGGGGATCAGGCGCACGCGGAGGCAGCATCGAATCAAGGTGAGGTTGAGGCGGGCGCATGGGGTGGGTTGATGCGGGCGCCTGAGCAGCCGTGGGTGTGGCCTGGGCGTGAGGGGTTTGGGGCGGGCGCCTGGGGTTATGGGGGGCGGGCGCCTGTTGAAAGTAGAACCATTGGTGGGGTTATCAGCTTGGGTTTGAATGAGAACAGGGAGGGAGGAGGCACACCAATCGTCAGTGATGGAAGGGGAAGGGATGGTGTTTGGGGTGTGTGAGGTGGTATTTGAGAAGGGAAAGACTGATTCGACAAATTTGACATGACGAGAGACGAAGATTTTGTGAGTTTTGGGATCTAGGCAATAATAGGCACTTTGTGTGGGGGAGTAACCAACAAATACACGGGGAGAGGAACGAGGTTCGAGTTTGTGTTTGGTGTAGGACGAAGCCACTGTAGAGAGGTAAAGGCTGCGGAGTTTTTGATAATTAGGAGGATGGCCAAGAAGAATAAGGTGGGGAGATTTCATGTTGAGGGTGGGGGTGGGCATGCGGTTGATGAGATAGCTGGCTGTGACAAAGGCAAGGGGCCAGGAGGTTAGGGGCATATGAGAGTGGGTAAGTAAAGATAGGCCGGTTTCGGCAATGTGTCGATGGCGTCTCTCCGAGTACCCATTGTGTTCAGGTGTGTGGGGTGGAGAGGTGAGATGAGTAATGCCATGGGAAACAAGAAGGGGATGAAGACCAATATATTCGCCTCCATTATCACTAAAGATGGTGATGATGGGGCGATTGAAGAATTTTTCAACTCGAGATTTAAATTCGGAGAAAATGGAGGTGGCATCACTTTTGTGTT
Source organism: Codonopsis lanceolata (assembly GCA_013146195.2). Classification (NCBI taxonomy): domain Eukaryota; kingdom Viridiplantae; phylum Streptophyta; class Magnoliopsida; order Asterales; family Campanulaceae; genus Codonopsis; species Codonopsis lanceolata. Next base: position 14,975 of record JABEVN020000083.1, read on the forward strand.
TTAAGGGGTAAAGCCATATATATTTCGAAAAATGGTCAACGAAGATGATATAGTATTTGAAACCATCATATGAGGTTATAGGGGACGACCACACATCACTGTATAAGACATCAAGAGGACCACTAGATTGAATCGAATTCTCAAAAAATGGCAATTTATGGCTTTTATTGCAGTCACATGAATTACAATGAAAGCTAGAACAACTAGGAATTTGTAAATTGAAACTACTACTAAGATGACGCACAATGGACTGAGACGGATGGCCTAAGCGATGATGCCACGTTGAAGCAGCGGAAGTGGAGATAGAATGAGCAGCGGGAGAAGGAGGCGACCATTCATAGATGCCCGAGCTAGAACTGCCTTCCAAGAGTGTGACTCCCGTGCGAAGATCCTTCACAAAAAAGGAAGACGATGAGAAGGAGACGTAACAATTATTATCAAGGCAAAATTTAGAGATAGATAGAATATTACGGGACACAAAGGGAGCACAAAGAACATGATTAAGTGAAAATTTAGAAGTGGGTGTAAGGAGAATGGTGGAACCAGTATGGGTGATAGGTAGGCCGGATCCATCGCCAATGAGAAGCTCATCAGTCCCATCGTATGGAGAGTGAAGAGCTAGGTTGTTGAGGTCGTTGGTTACATGATGAGTTGCCCCACTATCAAAGAGCCAAGGTTTTGGTTGGTGGGTGGAGGTTGCGGTGTGGGCACTAGGCTGATTTGGTGGGCGGTTGGTGTTGGTTCGGTTGTTGTTGGGAGGGGAGGAATTGTGCATTAGGGTAGACTTGGCGGAAGGCGTGACATTGAGAGAGGAAGTGACCGTCACGTCGGCACCATTGGCAACGGCCTTTGTATGGTTGAGGTGAGGAGTTGGTGCGAGGGTTGTAGTTGGGAGAGTGGTTAGGTTGGTTGTTGGATGAGCGGGGTTGATTTTTGGTGGTGTAGTTGACAGAAATGTAGGTGGGTTTTTGGGTTTGTTTTTGAGGGTTAACTCACGATTGATTAGCTTTTCATGGAGCTCGTCAAACGTGATTGGGTTTTCACGGTTCTGGACAGCAGAGATGACATTATCATAGTCGGGGTCATTGATTTGTTCAAGAATTTTGTCAATGAGATCATCGGGTCAATGGGCGCCTAGAGAGGTTAATTGGGCGGCACAGGTTTGGATATCTTGCATGTATTCGGTTATGGATCGGGTACCCTTCGTGATATTGCGAAGGTGGTCTTTGATTTGTTTAATGTGGCCTTTAGAGGGATTGGCAAAGGTTTTGGCAAGGGAATTCCAAGCGGCAAGGGTGGTTGGACAGAGGGATATTAGAGGGACAAGGGAAGGAGATAAGGAATCGGCTAAAGCACCAAGGAGAAGTTTGTCTTGGCGATACCAAGTTTTGTAGGAAGGATTAGGCAAGGGTGGTGGTGGAGGCGGAGGTGTGGGTTCTCGGCTATAGCAGTGGGGGCGGTGGGAGTAATGGTTTCTGGAGGAGGTGGGTGATTGTTATCAATGAAGTGATGGAGGTCCAAACCTATGAGGGTGGCTTCAATCTGAAGTTTCCAAGTTATGTAATTGGTGTTGGTGAGTTTGAGGACATGGGAGAGGGAGACGGCAACAAGGGGATGGGTTGGTTCGGCTAGGTTAGGAATGAGGGTGAGATCGGTGGTAGTCATGGAGGGAGATGGCGGCAGCAGCTATGCAGGGGGTAGGGTTTTTGATCGTCAATGCTCTGATACCATGATAGACAGAGATTAACTTTGAGAATTAATTGTATTTCCATTGATCACAAGGCTATGAATTTATACAGTTACATAGGAGATATTCTAGGACTAGATTACAACAAATATATTGGAAGATTTATCTAAATATTATATACGATAAACATGGAATGAAAATATATCTAAGTATCTGGTGGATCTTCTCTTTTATTGTTATCATCTACCACTAAAATGGATGGAGGAAATGGAAACTTTCTACCGGTCGGTGTTTTGCTACTTTTTAAAAAAATATATAACTGTTGCATGCAATAATGGTAACTTTTCATTACATTTTTTAAATGATTTCTTATATAAATAGTTTTCTAAAATAATTTTTTCATTACATTTAAATATACATTTTACCTCAAATTTCGTCTCATTTAACTGCCTCAAATTCTTCTTTCAACTTCTTTTCTTATGGATAATAATTGTTTTACAAATTTATTGAGCTCTTCAAATGATGATGATTCTGCCAATACACAAACTCCTCCGAATTTGCAAGCTCCTCAAAATTTGCAAGTTCATCCAAATTTTCAAGCTCAGAATTTTCAATATCTTAATTTTCAAAGTCTTCGACATTTCCCCGATCCTCTAACTAATTAAGGTACTTCAAATATTCCAAACGTTCATTATCATTCATTTTCTCAATTTTGTATGTATCGACAATATGGATATTTTCATACAGCTATGACGAATCAATACGTACCTGGGTATTATAACTCAAATATGAGTACTGAAAATCCAACAACACATGTCCAATGTTTGGAATATTATACTTGAGAAGACCCAATGCTAACGACGTCCAACGTTTACTTCAACTACATTCTGATTACCACTGCTTTCCTGGTATGTTATAACGCATTGACTGTATGCATTGGCCGCGAAAAAATTGTCCGGTTGTGCGGAAAGATCAATTTACCTGAAGTGATCAAGGGGTTCCAACAATTATGTTAGAAGCAGTCTTTTCTCAAGACCTTTGGATATGACATGTTTTTTTTTTTCAGGGTTGCAGGATCTAGCAACGACATTAATGTGTTCAATCAATCTCTGTTGTTCGATGATATGTATTGCAAGGTTACTCTCCTAAAATTCAGTTTACGGTAAATGATACACAAGACACAAAGGGAAATTATATGGTATCTACCCGGAGTGGACTTCATTTGTTAAAAGGTTTGCATATCCAAAAGACCCTAAAATGATCAAGTTCAAACAAATGCAAGAGGCCTCAAGGAAGGACGTTGAACAAGCATTTGGAGTTCTCCAATCTCGTTGGGCATTAATACGAGGTACGACACAATTTTGGAGTAATGAAGATTTGAAAGATATAATGTACGCATGTATCATATTATATAATGTGATTGTAAAGAATGAAAATAATGCAATAAATAATTGGTCGAATGAAGAAGTAGAGCCACTGATACACGTATCTCAGGAACATGTTCAAGACTTTCAAAAATATATTTAAAGGCATGTATAACTACGTGATCATGAAATGCATTAAAAACTTCGATCCGACTTAGTTAAGTATATTTGGAAAACGATTCGGAGACAATAACAATGAAAATTAATTTGTTTTGATTGAATATTTCCTATCAATATTTTATGTACTTTTAATTATGTTTCTTATGATTTTATATTCACTTTTGTTTAATGAAATTTATCTTATTGCATCAATATTGTAAATTACTATATATAATATATATTTATAATATTTTTTATGTTTTAAGAATATATATTTATTATTAAAAATAAAATTATTATTTTTAAATAAATATTATAAAAAAATGTAATTTTAAATGAATGTTGTAAAGGAATAAAATATTTACGTGACGGCCACCAACTTCATCTCATTCTGGAAACAGAAGGGTTGGAGGATCATTGACTTTAGTCAAAAGGAAATGCGGTGGTTGGTGACTGACGTGGACCTGGGGGGTGGGGTTGTTGAGCCAAAAATTTCACAATCACCTGAAACAAATATAGAGAAGGCTTGAGAATCTGAAACTGAAAGTTGGGTATTTGTTGATTGATTGAGCGATCGATGGGTGAGCATGAGATTGGTGGTGGAGGTGGTGGTGAGGCGTTGAAAGAGACGTTCTACATATCGCACGGATCGCCGACGTTATCTATCGACGACACAATTCCTGCTCGTCATTTCTTGCAGTCCTTTCAAAAAACAGTTTTTTCCAGGAGACCATCCGCCATTCTGGTCATATCCGGTCACTGGGAGACAACCCATCCCACGGTCAACGTCATTTCCTCCGGCCCCAACGACACTATCTACGATTTCTATGGCTTCCCCAAATCCATGTACCAGGTACATCATCTCTCTCTCTCTTTCTCTCTCCCCTATGTATATATATTCACACCCTACCGTACAACATGTGAAACATTTGCGAATTGAGATGAGCAAAATAAAGCATCAATTGAATTTGGTGGTTGAAAAGTGGGGTGCTAATAACGATTTTCTCATGGTGTATTTGTATCAATTGTGGATTAATTTTACCAAAGAGGAACTCATTTCGTGATAGAGGAAGTATATTTTATAATTATATAGCACAATTTCTACTTTGTTTAATCTATGCTATCAATTGTATAGACTATAGAGCTTTTTAGATGTCGTTGTTCATAAAAAACTAGTGATTTCGTTTCTGGTTGATGTTAGAATCAATTACTGATTGATTGATTTAAGGGTTTTTTTTTTTGAATGGATATAGTCTATAGAAATTAAGCTTCTTTATTTCTTTGATCCTATTGATTATGTGCTATAGGCTTGATTTTTTTATTTTTGTAAGAGGGTTTTGATTTATTGCCTTGCGTGAATGTGTGAGCGGAAAGGCGCTAACACAGTCGATTAACTGCTCCTTTTTTAAGTGTAGGAGGATTAAGGAAAAATTTTTTTGATCATTTTACAAATCTTCTAGTCCTTTTTGGGCTTGAAAGTCACAAATCTTCAAGTCCCTTCCATTCTTGAAATTCAAAGAGTGTATTAGCTGGGATTAATATGATGGATAGGTCTGAATTAGCATGTCTGATGTCTCTCTTGGTGTGCCATTAAGGTATGGCATTTACATGTCTAGGTGCTCCTGTGAGGGGAAATCCTCATCTGGTTCATTTTTGAGATCCCTTGGCTGAGAAGGTTTCTAAATGTTTAGATAGGCTGACACTTGCTTATACTGCACAAGGGGAAGGATTACCTTGATCAACTCTTGCATTTTTAATTCTCTATGAAGTGTTAAAGTTAATTATCTAACTGACCCAAGACTCAGGGATTGTAAAGCTGCTGGTGGATTATCACCCTCTCCACACCCCATATATGCCATAAAGTATCAGCAGGTAATAAAGATATAGCTGTGGAATTAGTTACTCCCTCTATCCGTAATTGAGTGTCTTTTTTTTGTTGTTTTGTAAAAATTAAGGAAGTCGACTTTTAGGCTATTTTGGTAATGTATATACGTGAATGCTCTTAGTGCCCACACCATAGAACTGTGTGCACATGGGGACATGATAGATAGCAAGGAGGCGAATTTAGTAATTTCGTACAAAAGAGGACACACTCATTTAGGGACAAAAGTTTTTTGAAAAAGGGATGCTTAATTAGGGACAGAGGGAGTATTACTTATTGACTATTATGAAATGATTGTATTTATCACGGCTTTTTCAGTACTAACCAGTAACCAATAATCAAGATTGTCGTCCTACATCTAACTGAACTCAAACTCTTGTTCTGTAGCACTTGAAAAAGTACAAGACCATCCTTGAATGTTGGAGGTGATTTCCTATTTCCCCCTTCTACTGTGTGTGATACATCTGCGCCACACGCATAGGTTAACATTAAATTGCTTGCCTTACCATCTCTAATCCTCTCTGGTAAAGTTTGGCAACCAAGCCTAGTTTGATTTGAGTGTTGAGGACTTGAGGTGGAGATATGTTGTGATATATGATGTGTGTGCTTATGCACTAGAGTTTCACATACTTCCTTCGTGGTAAAGAGACCGTCCTTTTAGGCTACTTTTATATTTTAATTATTTTTCCATATGGATGTTAATATTCAGCTGAGGTATGGATATGAAACAATTCAAAAAATGAACAAGAGTTCGTCCACTTCATTTTGGTTTTACCTGCTTTTTTCTATGCCGTCTATTTGTAATTTTTTCTTTTTATTGAACTGTTCGGAGTGTTCTATTGTATCCTTATCATCTGTATATGAATACCAGCTCAAGTACCCAGCACCTGGGGCTCCAGAATTGGCGAAGAGGGTGAAGCAGTTGCTCATGTCATCTGGCTTCAAGCAAGTCAATGAGGATGAACAACGTGGGTTAGACCATGGGGCATGGGTCCCACTAATGCTCATGTATCCAGAGGCCAATATACCGGTTTGCCAGCTCTCCATCCAGACAGAAAGGGATGCCACTTATCATTACAATCTGGGGAAAGCATTGTCCCCTCTCAAGGATGAAGGCGTGCTCATAATTGGTTCTGGATCTGCCACACACAATTTGAGGAAACTACAACGTCAAAACGATGGTTCTGTTGCTCCTTGGGCTGCAGAATTTGATGACTGGCTCAAACAAGCTCTCCTTAATGGAAGGTAGTTCCTATTGACTATATGATGTGAAATCCATTGCCTTTGTGTGCAGAATATTACTTGGTTGAGTTCTATAGTTAGGCCTCTAAATACATACCTTTTGCCAATGGGTGCATGCTACAGTGACAAATGTAAACAATTTTTTTGGTACAAGCTGGATTTTATTGGTTGAAACATGTAGGTTCCATCACGAAGAGGTAGGACCTACAAACTATATAACCAATCTGCAAAAATGCTTTGGTCTGTAGGTTTCATGACGTAGATAGGACCTACAAATAATATAACCAAAATGCAGAAATGCCTTGGTCGAAACTTGTAGGTTCCATTGTGTAGAGGTAGGACAAGGCTACAAACTTTATAACCAATTTACAGAAATGCATTGGTCGTAAACTAGCACCCATTGGTTTTAAAATGGAACCATTGATATAGTCATATCTACTCTGGCCTTGTACCTTCTTTAATATGTACTAAATTTCTATATTGTTTTAGAAATGATATTATTTTCTGGGAAAAATATAACTAGAAAGTGGGACTGTTTTTCGAGCGGAGGTGACATTGGTTCTAAGAATACTAGTATTACTTGTTCCTATAAATTTCTTTTAATTTTGTCTGGCGGTAACTGCTCCCATTTGTATCTTTGTAGGTATGAAGATGTGAATAACTACGAGGAGAAGGCCCCGCACGCGAAAGTGGCGCATCCATGGCCTGACCACTTTTACCCATTGCACGTAGCCATGGGGGCTGCTGGTGAAAATTCAAAGGCAGGGCTTATCCACCATAGCTGGGACATGGGTACCCTTTCCTATGCCTCGTATAAGTTTACGACACAAGATTAAACATTAAGGTGTGATACCATTTGTTTGTTATTTGTTTTCTGTTTCAAAATCAAATCAGATTTCAGGATGATCTTTAATATTATATTTGCTGAAACACATTCTGATAACTGTACATACCTCGTGTAAGAAGTAAGAACATGTGTGTATGCTCTTTATGGGCAATGCAACACATTTCCGCCTCTTTTGACTCAAATGATCATGTTTATGTATGCTGTGTGTGGGCATTGCAATTTGCGAATCCACCATTTTTTTCCGCTTGAAATGCATTTGAGAAATCGGTTTTTGTTTGGGTAACACCTTGACGCAAAAACTTAGGAAATGTTGTCTTACTGATATTTTATGTAAAACGAATTTTCCTCACCCGACTTACTGTGCATTGGTGGGTGAGTTGTAAGAAAGTTAGGCTTTGTTTAACGAATTTGGATTTGTAAGACAGTCTTAGGAGACCTACTCATATCGTAATAGCAAATTTATACGCAAGTGTTCAACGTCGCACGGAAAATTGCCCATCTTTCAATTTAAATAAAAATGAGAAATGACTATAATGCTCTTTACTCAAATTAGATTAAAACGGCATCTCTATAATTTTATGTGTCTGCTTTCTTGCAGATAGTGATTAATATTTTTCTAGACAAAGAACAAATAACTTGATCTCTCCACGCTGAAAAATTTCCCCCTTTGAGCCCTCTCTCTAAATTTCATACCTCTACTTTTTATTTCTTTATTCTGAATATGGACGCTAACAACAATGATTCTCATTAATATTTTATAAGTAACTTAAATTAAATATGCTTGATAGTTATTTCCAGTTAGACAATTAATAACATATGGAATAACAATTATTAATTTATTGGAGTAAATTCTGTCCGGTCCTTTTTTCAAAATTTGTAACACTTCAAGGCAGCTTACAACGGAGGAAATGGAAGAAGATGTAGGATATAGTCTGATTCAATCATTTTGTATCGTAGTGCAGTACAAATATTGATATATCGCGCTACAATTAGATTAGATAATTAAACTATTGAACCGCGGTGCGAAAATTAATATAATAAAATTAATGAATCGCGGTACAAACATTGATGTATCGCGGTGTAATTAGACTAGATAATTAAACTATTGAACTACGGTGCAAAAATTAATGTAATAAAATTGATGAATCACAATACACATATTGATGTATCGCGGTGCAATTAGATTAGATAACTAAACTATTGAATCACGGTACAAAAATTAATACAATAAAATTGATGAATCGCGATGTAAAAATAACTTCTTTTGCATCATGATAAGCAGGATAGTGCTGGATAGACGAACCAAATGTATGAGAATGTGCTGAATAAGTTGTCATGTTCATTGATGCAAGAAAAAAATTGCACATATTCCTATACGAGAAAGTTGCCATATGCTTAAACTCTTTTATTTTCTATAGACTTAAAATTCATGTGGGATCTATGCATAAGGGTATTTTGCTGGTTTGTTCAATCTGGAAAACAATTCCTTCTGCAACTTCACCGTGCAATGCTTGCATTCTGTTTGGGAACAGAAATTTGGATCGATATGATAATGTGGGAAAAACGTAGAGGTGGCAAATGGGCGGGTATGGGCGGGCGGGCGGCCTAAATGGGCAAATGGGCGGGCAAGTAAGTGCCATTTAATAACATGGGCATATATGGGCGGGCCTAAATGGGCATAGGCGCCCATTTACTAATTAACATGCAATTATCAAATAACTATAAAAATTACAAAAAAATCATTTTTTTCTACAAAAATCATTACATTCCTCAAAAAAATCACTTGGTAGTCCCAGGTGCTTCATGACAAGATTTTTTCAAACAGTAGCTCATTGAGAGTATAAATTAAAAGTATTCCTATATGAAGTAAACAAATGCCCGCATGTACTGAAAGTAACTATGCTCAAAACACAGCACAAGACTCAAAAGACATGAAAATAAACTAGTCTCAAGCCGTCACTCATCAGCAGATGCGGATGTATGAGGAGGGTATCCATTCAAAACATCTGCCCATGTGCTCCGCCCCTCAGCTACCTCCTTCACAACTGATGCAACCTCCTCCACACCAACACGAATTTGGTCCTTGCTATCCCTCTCACGAATTGTCACTGATGACGTTGAATCAACAGTAATGGCGAATGGTACACCAAGTTCATCTGTTCTCGCATACCGTTTCCCTATTGAAGTACCTGTAAATCATATGTTTGCACTGTGAGTATACACAAGCCAGCACAATGGTCCACCTTTACAATAAAATAAATGGAAAAAAATACCAAGTTTACAACTGAACATTACTGAAACAAGTAACATGGACATATCAAATAGTAAAGGAAATACTGATTCAACTGGCTGGAAAAATGCATGGAAAAATGCTAGTAAGTAGAAACTCAAAGAGACGACTCCTTTTTATTGGACAGGGGGAGTGGTTGTTTCAAATTTCAATGAACATTGATTGCTCACCAAAACCTAAACAAGCAATTCCAAACTATCCCTGCATTACAAGGGAACTGAAAAAGTACTTGACAATGCATTAACCAACTAATCACAACCCGAGCATACGAAGTGACTAACAAACAGGACACGTAGTTAAGCCAAGTACCTGTGGTATCAATCTTATTTGAAATTCCAGAGGCAGTCAGCGATTTGGCAATCAATCTAGCCACTTCCTCATACTGCTGATTCTGAACCAGAGGGAAAACAGTGCATTTGATGGGTGCCACGATAGTGGGAAAACGAAAGACATTTAACTGTTCATCGCCACCTATCCTGGAAATAGTCAGCAAACTATCATGTGCTAAAAGAACATAATTAAAAAACTGAGAAGAAGATGACTAATGAGAAGAGAGAACCAAATTAACTGTACCTAATCATCAACAATAGTCAAGGAATCAATACTATCATGTGCTAAAAGAACTATCAAGTAACCAATGTATTTTTGTATTTTGCACAATTTTCATCCAATGATTTTAGCAACAACTGGAGGCACAATCTCTTAGTTCAAGGGTTTTCCGAGATAGAAGAGGATTAGAAGGAAACATTTTTCCTTCAAAAATTTTCTCTAAAAAATAACAACTAAAGATTCTTCCAGCATTAATTAGGTCTACATACAAATAAAATACACACAAATTTCAGCTGGTAAGAAACATCAATTCAACAGGAAACATATAACATAGGCATATAAGAATTTGAGTATCTGCATTCACTTAATACAACTGTTATGTCAGTGATGCTCCTTTTAATGTTAGTCTCAATGGCAGTTTTACGAATAGAGCACATGCATTTCATAACCATTAACCTTAATACTAATAAAAACATGGCGCTAACAAGAATTTATGGTTGTTTGAATACAGGTATATCCGAAATCATGGACTGCAATATACATAGCGCTAGACAATGTGGGAATGTGGAACATGAGATCAGAGTTTTGGGCACGACAATACCTCGGGCAACAATTTTATCTACGAGTTTATACACCAGTCAAGTCTTTCAGGGACGAGTATCCCATCCCAAGCAATGCCCTCCTGTGTGGGCGGGCTATTGCTTGAGCAGTTGAGCCGTAACAACCCCTCTAATTAATAGCTACCTCATGCAGATCAATGGTCACAATGAACAAATACATTAACTTCGGATGGCCCCAATTAAGACATGGTCATATTCTTTCTCACAGGATATATGAATATTAGTATATATAGTTAGTTTTTTTAATGCATTTTAGCCTTTTAGGTGCAAAATGTTTAATTTAGAATAATTGTCTCTGTACTATGTAAACATTTCAGGAATCTGAATTATTTGCCTTTATGCTGGCCCTTTGAAATGACAATTGTTTGATTTTTTTCACTCTTGATGTTTAATTGTTTAAATTAATTAACAGTTTTTATTTTGGTTTTGTTACCTTTTTTTCACACAACACCAGTCGTCAATTTTGAGCATCAGGGAGAAATCGCAATTGTCGAGATTTTGTAATGGGAAAAAAATCAAAAGAAATTGACTCCATCGGCGGCAATTATAATGCATAACACTTGGGTTCTCTCATCAAAATGAGTTAGTAACACAAATTTGACTTCCAAAACTTCAGTCATTCAGAAAATCAAGAGAGACTTCAGCATATAACAGGTAGGCTAAAATAATTGCAAGGAAAAAGAAAGTGGTTAATAGTACCCCATACAATCCACTGAATTACTCTAGTTCACCTGATAGAAATTCGATACTATTTTAAAAACAGAATTCGTAAACCAGAATGTGATTCCAACTTAAAAATCCAAGAAAAATGACAACATTGGCGGCAGTTTCTAACATCAAACTCAGTTAGCAACACAGTAGACTTCCCAGAATTTCAGTCATTCAAAAAACCATGACCGACTTAAGAATATAACAGCAAGGATTGAGAGAAATTCAAAGGCAAAAGAAAGCAGACAGACCAGAAGCGGGGAGGTGATACACTTTTCAACAGCAAGCACAACCCCTTCCTTAGTCTTCAAGCCAATTGCGGTCGAACCCAACTGTAATAGTAATCAAAAATAACATTAGAAACCAATCGACTCTATTTATAAAACAAATACAGAAACAAAGGTAGGAGTTATGTACCTTAATGGCCTCAATGGCATATTCAACCTGAAACAATCGGCCTTCAGGGGAGAAGGTGTTGACACCTCTATTTCAAACCCTTGACCTCGATTTGTGCGCGCAAGCAAGGAACGAAATAGGGATTTGAGGTTTCAGAGTTCGGTTAGGGTTCGTATTTGAGAGAGAGAGTCTGATTTGAGGACATGGTCGTCTCTCTCGATTGAGAACTCGCTCACAAAATGACCGGCCGAAGTGAAATTGCGGGATCTAACGCGGGTGCCCAGCTGGGCGCCCATTTAGCCCATAATATTTCATGGGTATAAATGGGCATGCCCATTTATGCCCATTTAAAATTTAAAGTGTGCCCATACCCAGGCGGGCATGGGCGAAAATTGCCACCTCTAGAAAAACGCAACTCAGTTAAAAATACTCGACCGTATCAAGTAATAAAATGTAATAAGTACAAGTATTGATCCCACAAAAAAATATACATAATTTTCACTCCAACTAAATACCTAAATTGAGCTAACTAATTATATTTGAACGAAAAAATAAATAAATTAAAAACTAAAAATATAAACAACTAAGGAAAGAAATTAAATCTACTCTACCGCAGATGTGATTTGGCAACAACAAATCATGATTAAAAATATATGAGTGCAATATTTATAATCTAGCTGGTGTCTAATTTAATCATCTTTTTACTTTTCTTTAACTCAAGTCTTGGTAGTCGGGGCGCGCGAAATTAGTTAGCTACGGGTTCTCACATCTTATATCAATCCTAATCTCCCCGACTTCGTGAATGACTAATGTGGATTGATCGCGTGTCAAAATAAGCACTCAATGACTATCTACGCACGATCTCCTCTTAGTCTCACGTTATTCAAATAATTATTGTGATTTTCGGAATTAATAGGATGGGCTCTCGCATTTTATCTTATAATTCTAGTGATCATCTAACAGTTGGCTAAACCATTAAAAGCATTAAAAACACACAATAATAATCAAGCACGTGAGTAATACTTCGCAAAAAGATAATCTATCTATTTTTCTACAAATCATAGCGGTAGCCTAGAATACGAAATTAATTAACTACGGGCTCTCACATCTTATAACAACCTTAATCTCCTCGACCTCGCGAATGGCTAAGGTAGATTGATCTTGTGTCGAAACAAACTCTCACAAATGACTATCAGTGTGTGTCACAAAAACACCAACTATTAAATTGATTGATCTGAAACGTAAAGGTAGCTCTCGCAGATCATAAATATTTTTAAAATAATTTAATTAATGGTCAATCAATTAAAAGTATTAAGTCCACAAAATAATAACCGAGCATGAAAGTGTACTAAATAAAGAGAGAGATTAAATTAAAATACTACATTTGACATAGAAAATAATTGCATTACATAAATAAATTAAGCACAAAACCAATTCAACAATTACAAGTTATTCAACCCAAGAAAATATAATAAATATCACAAAATATAGGTTGGAGGAATTAAGTCAAATGTTGCGCGAATCTGGAGTTGAAATCTCTTGCAAATGCTTCCTTGCCTCTTGATTTGTTACTTCAAACCTTCAATGTTGATCAATATTTGGAAAGCATGGAAGACATTTGAGTGACATTTTGGGACCTCGGTCCTGGGGGCTTGTTTTTGAATGAAGGTTGACTGAAGATATAAAATGAAGGTCGTTGGAGTCTCAACTCTCAAGCAAGACAGGGGCAAATTTGGGAAAACATGGAGATTTAGGGGGAAAATAGGGAAAGGACATGGAGTTTTGGGGTTAAAAATGGAAGAAATGAAGGAGTGGGTCACGGCATGGATGATGGGCAGCCCAGCAGGAGGAAGACACGGGTTACCTAGGGGCTATATGGGTGAGATTGTGAGGTAAAGTGGGTGAGAATGACGGGTAGGAGGGCTGAACGGGTCGGATCTTGGAGCATGCTGGTTGGATCCACCAAGAAGGATGTGTTTCAATGCATGGTGGAGGCAGGGGGTGACATGGAGGCGCCAAGAATCGACAACGCAAAAAGGTTAGGGAATTTGGAATAACACCGGCCTCCCTCTGACTTTCTATAGTTTACCATGTTGCCCCTAGAGTTAAGAGAGTGGCTGATGAATATCCTTCCTCCTTCAAGCTTTGCATTTAAGTTCGCCGTTAGCGTTGATTTGCCTTGGAACTCTTAAGGGACTTCAACCGAATGATTCATGTTTGACTTTAAGGCCTGTAATTGTCTTGAACTTCATGCTAAACACCATGAATGTTCGATTAAACTTGGAAACCTACATTCGAGCACAAATACACAAATAATAGTGTTTACAAGGCATAATTAACTCAAAAATAACACAAAATAAAAGGAAATTCAAGAGAAAATTCGTGAAAATCTTGGGCTCATCAATCGATTAAGTGAGTTTTTCCTTTAGTGAATGGAAGGATATACTATCTTCAAAAAATTGATTTTGATATGTTTGGTTAATGATTACTACTGAATTTTGCTATCATGTTTACACTTTTCGGTATTGGAATCTTTGGCTTATTCTATGGACTTGAAAAATGTGTTAAGCCAGTGACTCCAGAGTAGCAAATGGACTCTCTTTTTAGGATATAAAAACAAGGCCAATGGATATTTTCTTAAGTTCATATCCAATTTATGCAGCTCTATTATTTCAATTAGTGTCCTCGATCATTGGATCATAATTCCAAGAGTCTTTGAACTATGGGTAAACAATAAATATGATTGGGGTGTGTTGTGGGCTGTTCACTTTGAGGAAATGTTATTGATGCACAATTTCAAGGCTTAAGAAGGGAGAAGCTTAAGCTCTATGTAACATCATAAGTGAATTTCTCTTTCTTTAAAATTTAAATTTTATTATTGAGTGCTTGCTTTATCCGCTAATATTTTATTTCAATTCATAAGAACATGATGCATGCTAATGAAATTTCCAAAGACTCCACGTCCTTAAAGATTCCTATTGTTTATGTTCAAGTGAGAGTTTTCCTTGGCCAACCCCAAACAAGTTGATTGTTAACTTCTTTTATTTGAAATGTATCCCCTTCAATGGTTTAGATCTGCATTTTTTTAATTCATCAACTTAAAAAAAAAAAAGTAAACAAAGAGATACTTGACATACTCATAATATAATGTTAAATATTATAAAAACATTGTTAAATACTTAGAAAATCTAACAAATTTCGAACATGCAAGTATGTATTAGTTATAGAGCCCATGCTTCATACATGTTCTTTTGGTAATAATACTACTATAATTTTTCAATGTGACATACATTTCTTCTTTTGGTAATAGTAGTAGTACAATTTTTAAAGTTTTACGCATTATGATTAAAATACTGGAATATAAAACCAACATCATTTCTAACAAATGTGGAATATATATATATATATATATATATATATATATATATATATATATATATATATATATATATATATATATATATATATATATAGATATTCTTTTGGTAATAATAATTGAAGTCTTCTAACCAATGTGAGATACATCTATTCTATTAATAATAATAGTAAAAATATTTTATTTTAAAACTTTTGAAAGATACATCTATTATATTAATAATAATAGTAGAAGTCTTTTATCTTAAAACTTTTGAAACCAACTTCGTTTTCTAACGAATGTGGGATATATATATATATATATATATATATATATATATATATATATATATATATATATATATATATATATATATATATATATTCTATTAATAATAATAATAGAAATCTTTTATCTTAAAATTTTTGAAACCAATATTATTTTCTATCTGATGTTGGATACATCTCTTCTATTGTTAGGTAAAAAAATTTATCTAAAAACATTTAAACTAAAATAATTATTTGTAACCAATAAGGAATAAATCATTGTTATTGATAAGATTTTGCTTAAGGACTTTTAAAGCCAACATCAACTTCTAACAATTGTGAACATATATCATCTTTTGTTAGTTTAGTAAAAGTCATTTATTTAAATATTTTTTAACCAAACATCAATTTTCAACCAATGTTTGTTACATCACTTTTATTGGTAATTATAGTAGAGATGCATCTTACATTAGTTATAAATTAATGTTGATTTTTGAAATCATTAAAGTACTCACCTAATACTTGTTGAAAAATTATTGTTTTTAGTGAAAGAAATTGTGTAACTTGAGGCACAAATTTCTTTATTTGTCATTTGTTTGTTGGCAAAAGTAATTGTACAGATGTGTTCTACTTGGTGAGAGTATCAAAATGATATATTTATTTGTCCAAATCAAGTTTTAGATGAATAAAATATCAATGCTTAAAGTATGGTGATAGAAGCGAGTCATTAGAGTAAAATACTCACCCAATGCTAATATAATAATATTATCTCATTGTGGTTAATAAATGATGTTGGTAGTAAAAATCTTTTTATATAAGATTTCCCCTATTATTAACAATAGAAAAAATTAATAATAAATGATTAATATCACAATATCATATTAACTAGTATTATTAATTGTTATTTTTAGCTAATGACTAGAAAATAAAAAGTCTTAAATCAAGTGATGTGGAGGGTTGATGAGTCAACAATATCAAAAGTTGAGTGAGCTGACACAACCATAGTGCTCATTACCAATACAAAATCAGTTTGTACCCGATATATTTTTATCACATTTGATTTAGACAAGTTTAATTTGATTAGGACTCCTCAATTCTCATGGTAGAAGTTTTTTAATTTTTATTATTTTAGCAAAACTCGATCAATTTAAAATAGATTTTATCCAATTTGATTAAATGCGTTCCACCAACATCACTAAATAACCACTACGAAATAGTTTGCAAATTCTATTTACAAAATTCGCATGGATTTTCGGTTTGATGATTCAGTGTGATCTCAAGTTTGTTTTTTTTTTGATTTATTAATTATGTGGACATCTTGCTGTTGTTGGTTCATTCAAATAGCTTATAAATTCTATCTACAAAATTAAATTTCAGAAACAACATTAAGTCAACCGTGCATCGCACGGGTAATAACCTAGTTTATAATAATAGCCCATCCGTTCCACCCAAATAGTCTATGTTTGAAAAATCTAATTATTAAGAGAATACATTACTATCATTGGAGTTGATCATAATTATAAAAATACTTAATCACAAGTAATGTGTTCTTACAATACAAATAAATGATAAAAATAAAATGATATAGAAATTGTAAACATAATTTTTAAAAATAGATTTTTTAAATGAAATATATCAAAATAGTGTATTATTAATTCTTTGATTGGAACGAATGGATTATAATTAAAGAGCTAGTACGTCTCCTATAAGGCGATTTTACTGATGTTAATTCTTAAGAAGAATATAACTCAACTTATTAACACACAGTGAGTTAGATATGGAGAACTTTTCTCACGAAAAATATCCATAAAATTGTCTGTCTTACTTAAGTTTTTGTCATAATTAAATGGCTTATCTTAATTTTTATGTCTTTTGGACTATAGAGAATACAAGAGATGAGAGCAAAATGGAAAACACTCTTTAGGAAAAAATAATAATTGTGTAACTTTTGAATTTGTTGAGCGGGGGGTTGTGAAGTGTAAACTAATCATAAGTCCAGCGATGCCAAAAATGCAAGTAAGTTTGGAGATGCGGGGTATCGATCCCCGTACCTCTCGCATGCTAAGCGAGCGCTCTACCATCTGAGCTACATCCCCGTTATGACTTTTAAATGAGAATATATTTGTTATATTATGTTTCTGTTTTTCATCACGTGTTGCACACTATCTAATCGAAGATTCTAAAGACGACGCAAGATAGTGTTTGAAAAGTGAGAAAATCTGAGCTTTTCCATGGCTGAAAATCTGAAAAAGGTGCATTCTTGTAATAACCGGTTGTTGTTGTTGTTGATTACTCAAATTCAAACCCAATGCCCGTTTGACTATCTCATTCTGCAAGTGTTTGAGAAGTGAAAAGAGAAAATCTGAGCTTTTCCAAGGCAGTAAATCTGAAAAAGATGCATTCTTGTAATAGCCGGTTGTTGATTACTCAAAGTCAAACCCAATGCCCGTTCGAATTTCTCATTCTGCAATTGTGTTTCTCTGTTTTCCTGGAGTTCTTCTCTTTCAGGTAAACTCCACCTTGAATTTTACTCGTTTAATTTTTCTTCACTAAAATCAACTTGAACTACATTTCCATTCAAGTTTATAAGAATTTCAGTTTTGTAAACTTTGAATTAAATTTTATGTCATAAAGAGAGGTTTGTATTTGTTCTGCAATAGAAAGATTCAAAGATGTGTCTTTTATTTGTTTATCTATGTGGGGTGGTGTAGAATTGAGTGTTAAAGCAATGAGGTATATGATTTTGATGGTTTCACTTAATCTTGTTGAGAAGAATGTTACAATTACACGTGAAAATACAAAAAAAACTGTGAATGAAAAAAAATTATAATACAATCACCAAATTCAACTTGTTATCTACATTCCCATGCAGGTTTATGTAGAAGATATCAATTCGTTTGAAGTGAATTTTATATCATGAAACCATTCTATATTGAAAAGAAGTGTCTTATATTGATAACCCATGTGGGTTTTTCCGGGGGTGCTGCAAAATTGAGTGTTTAGAATAAGATAATGGGGTATGTGATTTTTTGATTGGTATGTCTTAGTTCTGCAGAGAAGAATGATGGGTAAGAATTTTAATCCATGAGAACGTTATGATAGAAGTAACAAATGAATTCGTGAATGGAAAAGCAAGATAAAAAACAAGCACTGACAAGAACACAAGGATTTATCGAGGTTCCTCTCTGTGCTTGCCTCTCTCTGACAAATACAGAAAGATACAATCATCAATTTTAGGATTACAGTCGATCTCTCTTAAACCCTAATTTAAGTTCCTCTCTTACATTTGCCTCTCTCTCACAAATATAGAAAGATACATTATATAAGATGGGACGTTAGGGTTGACAAATACGGGTCCAAAAGTACAAACATACACTCTAACTCCAAGCCGCCAGATAACTTTTTTTTTTCCCTGAGGTACGTATATTCATTTGCAGAGATTAGACTCCGTCTTCGACGGAAAATTGTTTTGAAACTGGAAATAGTAATCTATATAGGTGTTAAGGCATGAGGTAGAGGGGGTATGATTCAATGCCAGCATATGCAATTTTTCTCTCTGAATCTCAAATTTAATGCCATTCCATTCCAGATTCATATCAAATGCATCTTGGATTAGGGTGAAAACAAGGAATAGCTGTAAAGGGGTGATGAGTCTTTGAGATGGGGAGTAATGTTTGATGGAGTAAAATAGTGATGTTTCAAAGCCCCTTTTATTGTGGCGCTGTAGGTTTGTAATAGACCTTATAATGTTTAGTAGTTGGTGCATTGAATTTGTGAAAAAATTTCTGTTTGAGGTGTAAAGAATGGATGCCCTCATATTTGATCTTGTTAGTTTTTTTACGTTCAGTAGCACTTGACTTCGGCTTTGTGCGCCTGTACGATTGTTGTACATGGTTCTATATGCTCCTTCTGTCCACTTCAAGAGTCCTACATTCCTTTCTATGATGTTCCTCTTCAAGAGTCTCATTTTCAGTTCACATGAATGAACTGAATTTTATGCTGAAATGAAGTTGTTAAGCTCACCGGACTTTGATCTATCATTTACTCTGCCATGATAAATTGTTTCTTCCTATATGAGCTTTTGTTCCTTTAATGTTCAGTCCTTCACATGGCCTTCATTGTTAAAATGTTTCTTTGGATCTCTTGTTCGTGCTTTAGGCAACTAATGCTGTTTTTGGACAATAAAACTTGCATTCTCACAGTCATTAATTGGAAGCTAAAGGCCTTTGATCTAATAATTAATACTATCATGAATGTTACTCAATTCTTTGATAGGGTAAACTGTCATTAGATGCATACTTCAAACTTCAAAGCTCTTCTTGTGATGTACATTGACATATACTTTACTCTTGATCGGACCACTTTGGAAAGTTGGCATGCAGGTTTTCGAATATTCGTCTGATTGATTCTTGCACCCTTTAATGTTGTTCAGTTCTGAGTAATGATTAACCTTTTCTGCATAGATCTCTAATTATCGAAAAATAAAGGGCTTTTAGTAAACATTTCAATGAAAACATAGGATATCTCATGCAGTCATGTTAATAATGCAATGCTAGTGTAACTTTGTAAAAAAAAAAATCACTTCTGAACAAGGAAACTGGCGTAGAGCGAAAGAATATGGAGGGTACCTTGTGGTAAGGGGCTGTGAGTAGCACAAACACCTCCATGAGATTACTTTGGTATGCTTAAAGCATCAAGAATTTTCTACATGGTTTTTTTTTTTTTTTAAATAACAATCATGTAAAGCAGTAGAAGTAATCATCTAAGCGCCCCTTTTCAATTAGAGTTCCTGAAGTGGCATCCTGACCATAGCATCAAAACACAGCTACCCCTAGCAATCCATGACTTTTGATGTCTAAAGATATGCGTAAATGTCCATCTGTAATAGCATACAGTATGTGCACTTTCTTATTACACAAATAGAAAATTATTGAATACTCATCATGTATTTTGCACCACAGGAGTTCCATAACAAAGAACACATTCCAGCATTGTACAAAGAGAATCAAGAACTGCTGCCTGCATATTCTGTGAAGGTAAAAAGTGTTTATTTGGAGCAAAATGAAGGCATTTTGTAAATAGATCTGGACATGATATACTTATATTGTGTTATGTGTTAACCTTCAATGATTAATTGTAATTGTAACTCCAAGGTTTTATCGAGTTCACAATGAAGAGATTTGAGGGTGAATCATCGCATCAAAAAGCATATGCCAAGCGCAAGGACAAAATTTTCAGAAAAGCCCAGGAATTAACGATTTTATGTGAGACAGATCTTGCTCTGTTGATGTTTTCTCCCTCTGGTCAGTTGACTAGCTTTGGCAGTAATGGAAGGTAGATACAAGAAAAGAGGTGGTTATTGTTCTCATATGCTCCTCGTTTTCCATTTCTCTATTCTGAAGTACCTGCATCTTTTTTCCTTTTACTTTTTGTCGTAGGGTTGAGGACACATTCCTTCGTTTCCTTGAACAATCTGATAAACATAAGGGGAGGTATGGTAGCCTGTCCTTTTAGTATGCTTTGTTGATACGAACATTAGAACATATGTGGGCTCTGCTGATTTACTGATGAAATTTGCTTCTGTCCTTTTTCTTTCCTCCAATGTTCCATAATTGTCACAGACCTATTTCGAATGCAGAGGTAACTGAAATCTCTCTCTCTCTCTCTCTCTCTATATATATATATATATATATAATTTTCTATCAGTTTTTCTGTACTTTATATTTGTTGTCTTGTTTGCTTTTCATGGTCTGTACCTGCTTCTGTTTCCGCTTCTGAGTTTGTCTTGACCTTACCATGTCGTTGAACTTGCAGTATCTGTCTCAAAAGCTCCGAGAGTTGAAGAAAGAATCAGAATTGCTGGAAAAGATAGCCACGTCTCTCTCTCTCTCTCCTCCCCTCTCCCTCCCCTGATAGATTGTTTGATGAATTGATTTTGCATTTCTGATTTCTCTTTCCTGATGAGACTCTTTTGTGTTTGTTTATATGGATGTCTCACTACACTGATGATTGATTGCTTAACACACTCAGTATCGAGGTAAGACTTCATCTATCCGTCAGTATTTTCTATGAATTGATGAAATAGCCTTTCTTTGTGGTCACTTGTACCCATCACTGTGAAAGACACAGAGGGGCTTCTGTTTGATCATGTTTGGTCTAGTTTGAAAAAGTAAGCTTTTAGGATTTTTTTTTTAATTCTTATGAACTTTGCTTGTTGAACATTTTTATTTTTTGGTTTAGGCTCTTGAAGAAAAACTTGATAAAATCAATCGACAGAAAGATGAGGTTCGGGAAAAGCTCAGGTTGAATAACTTTGTAATATTAGGCTCTTTTGGATTTAGGCTCTTATTTTTTTAAAATTTGAGAATAACTTTGTAATATTATATTCCTTTCAGATTTTATAATCCAGACGTGGAAAAAATCAGTTCAGTTGCTGAAGCTGAAATGCACCAGCAATTCCTTATCAGTGCACTTGAACGTATTAGACTACCCAAAGTGAGTTTGCTCTGCTCCATTCCCTCTCCACCTGACTGACTGACTCCCATGCTGGGAGATAATGTAGAAAATTTCCAATCCATGAGTGCACAATGCACGTTGCTGTTGACCATTGAAGTAAAATGTGATATTCATTCTTCCTCTTTTCCTTGTTAGGAGAAATTGTGTGGTGAACAGACTGTGCAGCAAGACATTGAAAACAAAGAGGTAAACATTTTGAATCAGAACAAACTAGGTCAGCATTCAATTAGATAAATAAATATCTGAGACTATGTCACAAAAATGTGTAAACTATTTACGTTTTATCATACAGATGCTGAGAGCAAAGAGGTAAATGATTTGAATCAAAACATGACTAGATCAGCTTCAACTAGATAAATAAATTTCTGAGACAGTCCACAAAAATGTATAAACTGCTCGCATTTGTCATTTAGACACTCAGCCTTCTCTTATTTCCCTTATAATATATATTAGAATTAATCTAGTAATCTAACAATATTTTTGTTTTCATAGTTATGTAGTGCCTAGCTTGAAAGGTGAGCTTTGGCATAATGATAAGGTTGATTGCATTGTGACTTGGGAATTATGGGATCCAATCACTTGAAACAGCCTACCTGTGTATGGGTGATACAGTGCAGTAGACCCTTTCTACAGTCACCATGTTGGAAGCCTTGTTCATAGGTCTTCCTCCTGTAAGGGGGTCTGCATGGTGTTGGTGTCTCCGATTTAGCTAAAAACCAAAACCAAACCGTATCGACTAGTTTCTTTAGAAGTCAAAAAACTGAAACCATAACAAACTGCTGTTTCAGTTTCTCTTTTCTGATTTCTGTTAAAGAATGGTACGATTTTCAGTTCAAATACCGGTTAAATTCATTTGAGTTACCGCCAGTTACCTACATCAACTTAACCAAAATTATCCATTAAAAAAACAGATTACTTACAAAGGAACATATAAGCCATTAGAAATTGAATTCCAAACATAAAATCCTTAAACTCCAAAATTAGCTATTATGTTAACAAGTAGCAACCAAAAGAAACAGACTGATAGGAAAACTCTTTTTTTTTTAAAGAAACAGGGATGGTACCCTGACCAATTTTATTAATAAAAGAAAATAAGTACAAGGAGGGGGATCACCGGCCTTGCCCAAAAAAGGGAGGACAAAGGAGCCTTACCTTACCTCTAAAACAAAATTACCTGATTTAAAAGAAACAAAAACAGATTACTTAGATAAGAAAAACAGACGTCGGGCCCTGACAGCAACAAAACTGAAAACCAAAGTAAACTCCACTCTTTTGTTTTGTTTTAATTTATTTTTTTATTTTAATAAATACGGATTTGCGGAGTGCTGTAAAAATCCAAAATAATACTGCCACAAGTAGTCGCATGAAGGGCACCAAAATCAGTGAGGAGGGAGTCAGAAGAGCAGTCACGACAGATAGGAAAACTCTTTTACCTATCAAAGCCAATAATGTTTTACTAGAAAAAAAGGAGCGATCTACCAACATCATGTTTTGGTTCTATATTTGTATGTATTAAAGTATGTTGACCACCTATATAAAGTATAAAAAATGTAATACATAATGCTGGTTCTGGGTAGGCTTCAAAACCGAAACTAGTAACCTTTTCTATTTTTTTTTTTTTTCTAATTTAAGATTATGTTCCTCAAACCGTAAACCGGGATGGGTTTTTTGGTTTTGGTTTTACATTGCACACCCCTACTACAGTACGAGCTGTATACACTTATAAAGGATGTTATGTGAACTTTGTAATCGATTGATCTTGGGGAAAATCAAATAAAATCCCCAACATGGGACTCACAGTGCCCTGCCAACAAGCATTGAAGTTAAAAGGAATAATCTTTTCTCCTATTTTTCTTAGCAGGACAAGTTGGTTGGCAAACAGATTGTGGGGCAAGACATGGAAAACTTTGAGGTAAAATCAGAACAAGACTATGTTGGGATTCAATTTGATAAAGCTTTTTCTTAGTTAGTGGATTACTAGGAAAAGGAAAATAAAAACACCAAGGCCATGAGTTTAATATGGTCACTCGATTGTATACTTTTTTCCATTTTGCTCACTGATTTAGTGATTCTCTTTTCCTTTCAATGTGCTTGCTAAAGAGATCAGATTTTGTAACATTTTGGATGGAAAGTTTACATTGTTAACGGCTGGAGGTCATGTGAGTTACTCATGACACTTCTATTGGTGTTAAGCATTAAAATTTAGCCATGAGCCAAACTAAAAGAATTAGCCATATGAAATTATATAAAAATAAAAAAGGTAGATGAACTATTCATTTTCAAAATGATGTCTTCTTCAGCAGCCCAGGCTTCCGTAGTCAGCCTTCCTCCCTCAACCCCTTCACCACTACCCCCTTTGCTCCGTATCTAACCTTATCTTATACACCAGCCACCATCCGCCCACCTAAACTCAAAGAGTAGGTCTCCTGTGAGACCGTTACGAATCCTAATCTTAATCCCTAAGACGGAGCCCTACTCTTACACAGCTCAGCCCACTAATGTACGGTGAGTCGGGTCATGGGAATCCGTCTTACAAAAAATATCTGTAAGATGGTCTTTTCTAAGTTTTTTCCAAACCCAAATCCTCTGCCAGCACTTTCACCTTCCCATCAGGCCATCACCACCCCTTTTGTCTCTCCAATGGTACGCAACCTTCAAAACCCGGCACTTCCAGCTATTGCATTAAGATTTCATTCTCTCAGATCTGGAAAAGATCTAAAACCTTCAGTGAATGGGATCAATTAGAGAGGATGATGTAGATCTGATAAGGCTAAGAAGCGTTGTTGTTGGGATGGTGAGCATGGTGACACAATCCTGACAATGCACTGGTGAATTTTGGTGTGGTGACTGCACAGAATTGGAACATTTGGAAGCGGCCGGAAGAAGTCAGTCAAACTGAGGTGATGATTGAATGAAGGGCGAGATGGAGATGGTAGTTTGTGGTGGAGAGGGGCTGTAGGCCAGGTCGAAGAGGAATGGTAGGTGTTGGAGGAAGAGATGCGGCTGGCAATAGAACCCAGTTTGACTTGATCCTTTTTTTTTGAAGGAATCTGGATTTGATTAGTATGGTGACGTTATCTTTTTCTATTTCTCTTTTCCATTTCAACTAATATGATGATTCAATTTTCCACTTTAGCGTTAAATTAACTATTTGGACAATCAGAATATATATGTGGATGATTAAGATTGTACATGAGGTCATGTGACCTTGAGCACATAATAACAATCTGGATTTCTTACTAAGTACATTAATCTTTTTTTAGCACATTGAAAAAATAAAAAAGGTGAATGATGTGAACTATAACCATGCAGAAACTAAACTCCTTGCCAAGGACCGCTGAAGTTAAAAGTACTAATTTTGTTTATCCTTTTCTTAGCCGGACAAGTTGCTTGGTAAACAGATTGTGCAGCAAGATACTAAAAGCAATGAGGTAAATAGTTGTATACCAGTACTAAACTATGTCAGGATTCAAATTGATAAAGCTTTATCTCAGTTAGCGGATAGCTAAAAATGACAAAAACTATAATGATGTAGAAAGTATTTGGATCCATGCATTTTTTGCATTTAGATGGCTCCTAATTGGTCTGTAGGATAAATTATAGAATCTAGATATGTGCACATCGTACTCAGTTGACGATCATTGAAGTTAAAAGTGATATTTTTCTTCTAAGCAGGGCAAGTTGTTTGGTAATCAGATTGTGAGGCAAGACACTGGAAACTTTCGGGTAAAGGTTTTAGACCAGAACCAGAATATGTCAATATTGAAGTTGATTATACTTATTTCAGTTGGGGGATGATTTCGAAAAGGAATTATGAAAGACTAAAACCACGAACTATAACGATTTATAGGCCATTGGACAGCATGATGTCTATGTATTTCTACTCTTGCTTTATCTTGTTATTATTTATTATAAATTAAAGACAGATTATACCGTTGATATTCTCATTTTCATAGTTATATTGCACCAAAGGGGAGCGTTGACGGTAAGGTTGCTTGCATTGTATTTGTGGCTTGGGCATCATGTGCTCCAACCTATGTAGTGTGATTTCCTTATATAGATTGTGAGACAAACTGTGTATTCAATGGAAAATAAATTAAATTAGGATCCACGCTGTACTGCCAATCTTCATTAAAGTAAAAGTGAATATCTTCCTCTTTTCTTAGCAGGGGAAGTTGCTTGGTAAACAGATTGTGCAGCAAGGCACTAGAAGCTATGAGGTAAGAATAAACCAAAATGACATTCAAGTTGATAAAGCTGTATCTTAGTTCATGGATGGGTAGGAGAAGGGAAAGTAAAAGACACACTGCATTCTGCTGTGGACCATTGAAGTTAAAAGTGTTAATCTTTGTTCCTCCTTTTAGCAGGACAGGATTCTCGGTAAACAGATTGTGCTGCAAGACACTGAAAGTGTTGAGGTAATTTTTCCTGACCAAATAAGACTATTTCAAGATTCAAGTTGAAATAGTGCCAAGGCATGCCTTGGAACAATGGAAAGGTTGCTTTATTTTTGACTTGGAATCATGAGCTCAAGTTACTGGCCCGCTAATTTGGGTAACATTGTGTGTATTAGACATTTCCTAGAGTTTGGAATGTTGGAAGCCTCATGCACAGACTTTCTTACGCTCCCTCTGTTCCACCAAAAGCGTCTTGCTTTCTACTCTGTGATCATCTACTTAAAAAGTCCTATTTGAAAAATGAAGCTAGTAAAACTTTTGAGTTTCCAAATTTCTATGCTAGACTTAAAACTTAGAAAACTACTTAGGTATTAGAATCAAGGGCATTTATGCTAATAAAGAAAGATATGAATGAGTGTGCTTGTTTGATGACCTTGCTTTGGACCGAATCATATGGTTGAAAAGGACTCATGTAGCCAACCCAAGTGATTGAGAAGGCGGCTGTTTTTAAGCTGTTTGAGTTTATCCTTCAAAAGTTTTAGACCTCCGAACGTGGACTCTTGAGTGGAATAGAGGGAGTTGTTATGTTAATTCTTTAGCAATAATTCCACACACGTCTAATATATAATCTTGTGGGGGAAATCAAATAAAATTTGCAATATGGAGGGATATTGCACTCTACGAATTACAATTGAAGTTAAAAGTGATTAGATTTTCCTCTTTATCTTTTCAGAACAAGCTACTTGGAAAACGGATTCTGCCGCAAGATAATGAAATTAATGAGGTAAACAAGGTTCAAGTTGATAAAGCTTTATCATAGTTTGTGGATGGCTCGGAAAAGGAAATATAAAGGAAAAAAATCATGAATTATATTGATGTATAAACTATTGGGGTGCCTATGCTCCGTGCATTTAGGTGCTATGTGGTTTTATGTAAAATAAGGCTGAACATGCTGAATGAACATCTAAATTGTTTGAATCCATTTAAACAGGACGTAAATGCTGAATCCTAAACTATTTAAACAGTTTAATGACTGAACTGATTGTGCATGTGTGTCTATGTGAGATTGATTTTGTATACATATTTCCTCATTTTTGCTCTGAACTGCCTTGCTTAAAGTTGTTGCCAAACATTCTTTACCATTGCTTTATTCCTTCTACTCAATATTATAATAATTTTGAATGTGCACTTGCAAAGCCGTCGCCTTTTGTAAATGTAAATGCATGCATACTCAAGAAAGTTTACAAAGAAGTTTACTTTCTGTACTCGCCAAATCTATGCACAGAGCAGAATGATTCTATCATCGTAAGTAAATCATGGATTTGCGTGACTGTTCCATGTTTCTTATGTTTTGGAGCTGAAGACTACAAAAAATTTCTGTAGACATGGCAACCAATATAAACAAACAGGTAAGTTTTGTAATTGAAAAGGTTGGATGATTTTAAATGACTATGATGGGCATTGTATTATTATAAACATATTTTCATCTGACGGTTTTAAAGGAAATAGCATTTATCATGAACCTGAGTGTTTGGTTCCAATTCACAAGAAAAGAAAAGAAAAAGAGAATCTGGGGTAAGAGTAAAAGAACATTTGTTAAGATTGGATTTAGATCCAAAATTATCAAGAATCAACAAGAGTCTAATTAGATTAGCAGTGAAATAATATATTAGAGATGTGAGTCAAACTTACAGTTATGGTTTAGCCAGAGAGTAGTTTGAACAATAGCAGTGGAGTTCCAATTGGCACTTTCTATGTTTGATTTGTTGATTCCTCTGTCTTTCAACCTTTGAGTTGTAGTTCATAATGCCAAAGATCTTAGAAGTACATACTTATCAAAAAAAAAAGATCTTAGAAGTACATGGTGTGTGTGTGTGTGTGAGAGAGAGAGAGGTGGAACTGTATAATACAAGAGCTGGGTTACAGGGTAAGGAATTTTGAAATTGTTGAGGGACAAATCTGTTCAAAATATGTTTCGGTTGGGTAACATACTGAATGAGCGGCCTCTTCTTTCTTTTTTTCAGATTTTTCTTGATGAGCTCATTCTGAGAAAAGAAAAAACTAACTAACAAGGAGTCCAGTTAAGTGGCCATTCGGAGAGAAGAGAGAGAGAGAGAGAGAGGTCGAACTGTATAATACAAGGGCTGGGATAGGATTTTTGAAATTATTTGAGGGACAAATCTGTCCAAAATTTGTTTCGGATGGGTAACATACCAAATGAGCAGCCTCTTCTTTCTTTTATTCAGGCAGCTCATTAAGTGCTCATTCAGAGAAAAGAAAAAAACAAACAAACAAGGAGTCCAGTTAAGTGGCCATTCAGACCAAATAAACATGCCTGTAGATACTTGCCTTATCACATTTCCCCATTTTGTTTCCTTCCATAACTTGGTGACCTCCTTGTTCTCGTAGCCATATAAACTATATGGTTACAAACCTGAACTTTGGTTTATTGGTAAGGCTGTCAGCATTATGATTTTGGCATAATGGTCCAACCATTAGAAACTGCCTATCCACTTGCTGGAATGCGCTGCATGCAGTAGACAGCCTGCTGTATCAGAACCCTAGTGCACAACCCACCATTGTATAATGACTTTCCCTTATAAAGAATGCCATATAAACTGTGTAAGCTATAGTTTGTGGGGAAAGTAAGTAAAGTCCTAAAATGTCATTGTGCTCTTTCCTATTATTTTAGTCATAATTGATAATCTTTCTTCCTCATTTTCTTACCAGGACATGTTGCTTGGTAAACAGATTCTTCAGCAAGACACAGGAAACTATAAGGTAGTATTTTTAGACCAAAACGTGACTTTATGATTCAAGTTGATCAAGTTTTATCTTAGTTAGTGGACGGCCAGAACAAAGAAATACTAAAAACAATATCAAGAACTCGAGCAATGTAGAAACTTTTGGGTGCGCATGTTATATGCATTTAGATTCTCGGTCAAATTTATTTTGTTAATATATCAGTTACTTAGTAATTCATACGCACTCTTATGCTCGTTATCATATACTGCTGAAGGCGAGCCCTGGCTGGGTGATAAGGTAGCTCGCATTGTGACATGGGCATCACAGACCCCAACCATTAAAATCACTTGTAGGGTGATGCTCGTGCAGTAGAGCCTTAGCAGGGCCCACTGTGTTGGTAGCGCCATACAGAGCATCCTTTAGAATATAGTGGTATTTCCTAATTGATATAACAAAACGGTATAATGGTCGGTGGAATAAATAAATAACCTAATAAGAGGATACACTGCACTCAGCTAATGATGATTGAAGCTAAAAGTGAAAAGTTTTCTCTCTTTTTCCTAATAGGACAAGTTGATTGGCAAGCAGATTGTGTGGCAAGCTGCTAGTAGCTATGAGGTAAAGATTTTTAGAGGAGTACATGATTCTGTCATAATTCAAGTTTATAAAGATTTATTTCTGTTAGTAGATGGCTCATTAAAGGAAATCCAAATGAGAAAAAAAACATGGAGTATAACTAGTGGCATTCAAATACTCCTCCTATAATATTTCAGTTAGTAGATGGCTCGTGAAAGGAAATCTAAATGAGGACAAAACTTGAACTCTAACAAGTGGCATTCAAATACTCGGCCTATAGAGACTAGCTTGGGCAATATTCTCTTAGTGCCAATGGTGAGCTTTGCCACAATGCTAAGATTGGTTGCCTTGTGAAGCCTCATGGGCTCCAAGCATCTAACATGGCCTCTAGGTAGAAGACCCTAGCCAGGACCAACATTGTCTAGAGGCTCGTGCATGGACTGTCTTATAGTATGTAGTGCTTTTTCTTCATGGAGAATGCCGCACAATCCATGTATCTAATTGCTCCATTGCCTTAATATGGAATAATAAATTACTATAAATTTAGCTCATTAAATACTAAAATTCATAGATTAAAGCGAGACTTAATGATTAAAATTGATAAAACTTTATCTCAGTTAGTGGATGGCCAGAAATAAGAGATAAAAGCAAACTCAAGAACATTCATGATATAGAAACTGTTGGGTGCACATGTTATATCGCAGTGATAATGTTGCTCGGATTGTGAGTTGGACATCACAGGCCCCAGTTATTGAAAACACATGTGAGAATAACGTTTAAGCTAGCTGTAGAGCCTTAGCAGGGTCCCCGTACTGGGAACTTGTGCACAAGCTTTCCATTAGCATGTATTGGCATTTCCTAATATATGTCCAGTGAAATAATTAGGAGTCTCAATAGGGAGACGCGCTGCACTCAGCCAAGCACTCAGCTAATGATGATTGAAGTTAAACATGACTACTTTTCTTCTGCCTTTTCTTAGCAGGAAAAGTTGCTAGGCAAACAGATTGTGCAGCAAGCTGCTAGTAGCTATGAGGTAAAGAATTCAGACAAGCACATGATTCTGTCATGATTCAAGTTTATATTACTTTGTCTCAGTTAATGGATGGCTCAGGAAAGGAAATCCACACGAGAAAAGCCATGAACTGGTTCACTTTGTGCATTTAAAAATACTCGGTCCACAGTGATTAACTTGAGTGATATAATCTTAGTCATTTGGTGCTATGGTAACATTGGTTGCATTGTGACTTCACATGGGCTTCAAACACTAATGTTGGGAATTTTGTAAGATTGGCACATTATCCGGAGGTTCATGCATGAATATAGTGGGGTTCTTTATGAACAATGCCATGCAACCCATGTATTCAGTTGGTCTGGTACACTAATGTGGAATATACTGCTCCCTCCATCCCCAGAAGAGTCTCCTATTGAATTTACAAGAGTTTTAAGAAAATATTTGACTCCATGTGAACTTTCTTTAATACCCACAAATGATCTCCAAGTGATGCCAGATCAATGGGGTCCATTTCATTTTCAATCACACAACTAAAACGGGTACCTTGACAATCAGCTAAAAAATCTGAAAAATGATAGGAAACTCATTTTGGGACATCCCAATATGGAATAAGGGACTGTATTTGGGACGGATGGAGTCTAATATTTTTAGCTCATTATTTACAATAGTGGCAGGTACACGATCTACATAAGCCTTCACCTGCCTGGTGGTGTATCATTATGTCACAGCTATGTAAGCAAATATTGTTAGATGTTCTGCGTGACAAGTATCAATACCTTCACAAAATCAGTAATTACTTCTAGGTACACGTGGAGGAGTGCCGTTGACCTTCTACATAATACTTCTGGATTTTTACATAATTTATGTTAAATGAAACTTTTGAGGAAAATTTAAAGGGGTCCTTGGCACAAGGCATTCCTGAACATTATATCTGTTAACAACATGCCAAATATGCTCAAGTACTCTATAATTTTTTTTAGGGAAGGAGGCGCAGTATTATGTATTAATATTACTTGTTTTGAAACAGAGATGGTCGTTTTTCTCACAAATACTTATTACTTCTATAATTTTGTAGACAGCTGCAGATAACATGAAATGTCCCGTGTCAATTACTGAAGGGTCTGCAAGTACCAACAAAAGAAGGTAACTTAATCTGTCTATAGGATTCATTCAGAGATATTTTACCTTTTTCCTTGAATAATCATTCAAGTTACTCATAGTCATTCACCTTGATATCATTAGCTTAGCTATTGTGGTACATTTTTCATTCAATTGAATGAATTGATAGACAGACTTACCATGTTATCCGCTATTATTATTACCTCTCTGGCTCCCTAGAACTCATATCTCTTGGTGGGAATACTCATACAAGGAAAGAAAGAGCCCAAGCAAAACCATGTACTCGGTGTGTTATACCCAAAACTAAACCCAAGGCCTGTCCAAATCAACAAAAGTGAAATCTTATCTTACAGTAGAATGCTGCCTAGGGACAAGTTTGGTCTTCAGCAAATTGATTGGATGGTATGCCAAATATAAGTACATTTTCCATGTCAGCCCGCCCTTGTGAATTCCTTTTCATGTACTCGTGCTGTCCCAAATTATTAACCTTCTTTCGCTGGGGATAATTTAATGAGAGATGTCTGAACACTGTAAGTTGAGTTCCAATTTTTCCTAATCCTTTTTTACTGCTTCGATGAAGGGGAATATTTAGGGAAAAAAATTCCATCATTACTGCTTGACTTTTTGAAAGTGGTAATTTCTGTGGGATTTTTGACACTGGAAAGAGGGCCTCTAAGTTCTGCTTGGAGGAAGCCTATCTTTCCTTTGGTATTTCTTTTTTGGTATTCTTAAGTGAGATTGGGGTTCGACAAGGAAAGCATCCCGTTTTGGGAAAATACTTGAGTTGGGGAGGTCACATCTCAATTCCACCCTATAACAATTCCACGTTATAACTCCCCCTCCCCAGCCCCACTCCCACCCTATGACCATACACACCTTCTACAGTACTTCCATTTTTTATTTGGCCAACTTGAAGGTAGTTTATCTCGAAGGACTTTCAACATCAGGAACTTGAATATTATGGGGGATGGTCAATGTTCTTGGCTTTGGTCAACACTGACATTGGCTAGTAGGCCTTTTCGGTCCTTGGAGATCTCTGACTCAAAATCTTGGAAGTCTCTTTTCTGTGATTGGTGCTGTCTGCTCTTGAAATATTCACCTTCGGCGAACATAATCTGAAATGCTAGATTCCTCCATAGTTGAGGCTCCCTGCCCATGATTTTTAACCCACAGTACTAAGGATTGACCACAGATAACTAGGCCCCAGTGGATTCTGGTTTTGGGACTTCCTATGCAAGTTGTCATGTTTTCTTCATTTGCATTCAACCTGGAGAACATGTGGTATCTGAGACGTCTATGGAATCATGGATTGGCTGCTCTCTACTAGTTCTCGCAGCTCGTTGCTTCTCAAGCTCTAGTTATTGGTAGGGGAAAGTATCACAAAATTCTTTGGCTTTTGGCTACTGTAGTATAAAAATGTGGACAGAGGAACTTGAATTATTTAGGGATCGTTCGCCTTCATCTTCTATCCCATGAAGTTGTGTCTCTTGCCTTCTTGTGGCCAATACGATAGGAAATATTTCAGGTGTTTATTGGAAAACTCTTCTTGATTAATGAAGAAAGGTGCTCCATATACTGTAATACTAGAGACTCACGGTTTGGATCGAAATGATATCAAGCTCGCTCTTGCTAGGTTGCCTCTTCCACGGTTCTGTCCTTTCCTTGCATAGATGATTCCTAGTCCATTTGTTTCTTTTTTTTTTTGGGGGGGGGGGGGAAGAAGGATAATATTTATCTTCTCTAATCATTAAATCCTGCTCATTTCTTTCGATTTTTGGTTACTTGATCTTATACTGATTTTTTCCATAACATATACAACAAGGCGTGGACGTCCTCGTAAGAACCCGATCACAGCAGGGAACGTACAAGGCGGTGAGCATCCCTCAAAGACGAACAAACATGTTGTGAGAAGCTTGAACAAGAACATCCACTTCTGAGTACAAGGTCAGAAAATATAACTTGGTACAACCTTAAACAAGAAGGTGAAAAAGGACCATGTACCCGAAAAATTCTTCTTTCTATTTTCTTTTTGATAGCTGAAATGCTTTGAAGGATAACTAGTTGCGACTTGCTACTCAAAGCAGGATATATAATTTAATGCTTCTAATAGCATGCTGCTTTTGGCAGCAACCATATGAAAACCATACACTTAAAAGAGGTTTTAGTTATCATATATTGTTGAGTTTTATGGATGAGTTGTCGATATAGCTTTGAAGTTGGCATGGTTGCTATCAGAAGTATATGATGTAGAAATTTTTTTTTACCCGAGGTTAGTAACTTGACTCGAGATTGACTACTAATCTGACTGAAAAAGTTAAGGGCTCTGAGCTCACCGATTATCTCGAGCTCGAGTTAAGCTTACTTTTTAAATTACAAAATTACTTGGGGTTTGGACTTTGGTCTGATATGAGTAAACCGAATTGGGTTAGACATCTTGGAATTGATCGCTTAAGTACTTTTTGTTTTTTTTTTTTTTAACCAGAAAAAGTCACTTTTGGACGCGAAAAAACTACATTAATCTTAATGAGCATGAGACGCGTGTATCCTTTTAAATCGCGGTGCATAGGTTTGTACTTCGCGGTGCAAAACCTATTTTTCAAATTTTATTTTTGTACTGCGATATATAAATATATGTATCGCGATACAAAATGCATTGTATCAACAGTCAGAAAATTATGTGAACTGCAGTATATAAATATATGTACCGGGATATAAAATATATGTTAACTTCAATTTCAATTTTTGTCCATGACTTAACATTAGTAGAATGCTACCTACAAGGAAATTTCTGTCCATGACTTAACATCAATAGAATGCTACCTTCAATTCCTTGTATGCTCAGACTAAAGATACCAATAGTCACCAGATTCATATGAGCTACTGAGGAGTAAGCAATGATCTTCTTTAAGATCGATCTGTCTTAAAGTGGTCAAGGAAGTATATATTATAGCAATAGCGCTTAAACTATAAATGAAAGGTGTGAAAAAAAGTGTAGCTTCGGGAAAGATAGGTATTGAAAATCTTATAAAGCCATAGTTTCCCAATTTTTAAAAGAATTCCTGCCAAGATGACGGATCCTGCCGTGGTTGCCTCTACATGAGCTTCAAGTAACCAAATATGAGCTGGTACCATAGGAAATTTGATGGCAAAAGAGGCAAAAAAAGCAAGCCATAGAAAGATTTGTTGCTGCTCAGTGCTCACTAAATTCAGTGGTTAATAAAATTTGTAAATCGGTGGTTCCTGCTTGGAAAAGAATCAAAAGAATAGCTAATAGCATAAAAACAAATCCAAGTAAAGTATAAAGAAATAACTGATATGCAGCCTTGATCTTTCTTTCTCTCGAACCCCATACCCCTGTAATAATGGTAGAGTAAGGTCTGGCCCCAATGGAAATGGACCAGTCATGCTTGGTCAAAGCTCCAGTAGGTAGCCAGTACGTCCCGAGCTTCCGTCGTCAGCCTTGAGACCATTATCTATGCATGTATTTTCTGTGGACTCGTCAATCTTTTGTTGGAAGGTGATGGCGAATAATGCTGCTTGCCTTGCAGGAGATGCCCGTTGGGCTATATGCTTCCCGTACGTGCTCATGTCTAGTGGGTCTGGTGGCATACTGAAAACCATACCTATAGGCCTAGAAAAAGGAAGTGCCGATGGAGTGCGGCCTGTCGAGCACATGTAAAGCAGAGTGGGCTTCCCCAATTTCTTTCTTTCTTTTTTGATATCCATAAAGAAATAGAGAGGTGTGAAAGTAATAGCCTTTTCTTCTGGCCTCTTCTCTTTCTTTATATTTATGGCCTTTACGCGATTACTGTGATGTGAGCCCTTCTGTTTTGATCTTTGTCAGCTCGCCGTAACTTGTATGCAGTACAAGTACGGAGGTGCATGCATAAGGCTTTGGAACTTTTTTCTTATCTGAATAAGGACCCTTCCCTATCCTATTCTATTCTATTCTCAAAGCCTCCGTCGAGCTCCTCGCATTGACTTTTGAAGGGGCCAATGTTTTCACTGCTGCAAACAGTCTTTCTTCACGAGTCGATCCTCCCTCTCCCCTTTCTTTTCTTTTTGAAAGTGAGTTCTCCGTTGGTCTCCTCCCCAAGAGCTGCTGAGCGACGACAGAGGAAGGAAGCGTTTTGTGCTAGGAGCTAAGGCTTTTAGCTTTCTAAGAGCTCAATCCCTTTATAGTTGGCTTTGAATGCTCAATCCGTTCCTTCTTTGGTGGGGCGACTTTTTTCTTTGACAATAAGATCAGGACATTATCCCTACCCTCGGTAGCTTACGAGTTTACGTCCATCCCTGGTTAGGTACAGTTTCCTTTCCCTTTCTCCCTTGTAGCCCTTGCCCGAATTCGCCTAAGTGTGTCCGCACTGCCCTTTTAGGCTGGACGCGGAATCCATTCTCACAAAGACAAGCCCTACACCATAGTTGAAAAAGGCGTGTGCTTCTTGCGCTTGAGGCACAATGTGCAAGGAGTCGAGGGTTCATGGACTGACTTCGTGGATTCCAGACGGTGAGCGACTTTCTTCGATTTTCATTGACTTTTGCAATTTTTAGAAGTCAAAAGTCAACCAAAAAGCGATTGAGGCGCTCGGCGAACAATGTAGACAAGGGTTTGAGTTTTTTTAACAAAACGACACAGTAGCATACAGGGTATAAAAGACCCCTAACTTGACGAAGACGAATCGCGTACTGCTATTAGATTTCGACGAAGAGTCGAAGACACGAAGACGAAGGCTGAGGTCTGACCTGATCACTTGACGAAGACTTTGAAGATGAAGACGACGACTCACGACTCCTTCCAGATTTCTCATTTCTTCCAGGTTTCTTCTGTTCGACTTCCATTTCAATTTTTTGTTAGTTTGCGTATTGTGATGTTACTCGGTTACTGTTTAACAATTTATGAATTTAATAATTTAACAATTTGTTTTGATTTTTTCATTTTCACAGTTCACACTTTCTTTTCTTAAAAAAATTATTATCTTCCAATTTTTTTTTTTTTTTGGGATACTGACTACTAATTTTTTTTGGGGCTGATACTGTTTCTTAAAAAATATATATTATCTTCAGTTTTTTTCACTTTTCACACTTTATGTTTCTTTAAAAAATTATTATCTTTCAGTTTTTTCACTTTCACACTTTATGCTTCTTAAAAAAATTATTATCGAATCAGTAGGTTCTGTAGTGTTTGCTAATTTTTTTTCCACAATTCTTATATTTTTTATTATTAGAAATGTCAATCCCGACCACCTCAAGTAGTAGTGGTCAAAGTCGAAACGATCCGACTTGGAAATACTTGACATTGGATGATCCAAACAATACCAACAATACGACTTGTGTTTTTTGTGGCCAACGGTACTTCGGAGGGGGGTTTTTAGGGCCAAACAACATATTGTTGGTGGAAATAGAAATGTGAAGGCTTCTGAGAAAGTGCCGGCTGAGGTGGTGGATAAAATTAGGAATTTTTTGGACATGAAAAAGAGAACGAAGGAACAAATGGTTATGGATCAAATTCAACGATCTCAAATCTATATAACAACAACAACAACAACATTGGAAGCTAAAACACTTTGTTTTTTTTTTTTTTTTTTTCTTTTGTTTTTATACTAAACATTTAATATTCTTAGATAAATTGACATAAATATATTTATACATTTCTAGAAACTTTGAATACACCCAAACTGTTAGTATTGTCAGCACAATTCACAATATCATGTTTGACCTTTTATTTTCCATCACATTTATATAAAATATATGGATGTTCTTTGCGGATGTTTAACCAATATTCTGTAAAGTTTTTTTAAAATCAATCACGAAATAAGCTTTAGACATTTTGAACCCAAATTTTTACTGCAACTATTATGGCTTCCATACCATTCGTCCTAAGAGACGTCCACAGACAAATATTCAAATAGATTTTCAAAGTCAAAGTTGCAAGACAATGGTTAGTCACTGCTGGAATAAATAACTAAGTTGTTGACATAGTCTAGCTATAAAGTTATATATTTTTTATAAGCATGAAGAATAGTTAAATAAAAAATATTAAGAAATGTAACATATAAATTCATCAGTTATAAATTCAAATCTCAAAATATGAGCCATGTATTCTTTTCAAAATAACCTTGAGAAGTATATTTAAAAATTTAGCATATAACAAATCTCGAACCATAAAATAAAATATTTATCATTAAACAATGTTTTTACTAAATACTTGACTTTATTTTAAATATTGAAGTCTTAGATTATTAGATTTGTATTTTTTTAAAAAAAAAAAACTTTAATAGTTGTACAAGGAAATAAAATGTAAAACAAAATAATATAGGCTCAATTTTCAGCTCAATTAAAAATTAAAAGGATTTGAATAATCTGGGGAGAGATCGCTACGATTTCTTACCGAATGTTAGATGAATGAAATTTTGAAGTGAAAGAATATACGTCAAATGAAGGATTCTAGATGAAGTCTAACTAAATGGTTGTATTTGTTAGACGATAGAACAACAACAACAACAACCACCGATGTGCATTATGTTTTTTTTTGGTGTGAAATTCTAGTCGGTCAGTTTATAAAAGTTTGTAACCTCTTCCACTCTCTTTTTTTTAACCGCTAAAGTCCATTTTTCGAAATATGGTTCAGAAAATGCTACTGCCTCCTTCAACAACTTCGACAAACACATTGGATTCAAACATCACCATTGTTGCACAATGAAACGGGGATCGACTTGTCCAGCCAGGTCGCAGG
Source organism: Codonopsis lanceolata (assembly GCA_013146195.2). Lineage (NCBI taxonomy): Eukaryota > Viridiplantae > Streptophyta > Magnoliopsida > Asterales > Campanulaceae > Codonopsis > Codonopsis lanceolata. Next base: position 53,438 of record JABEVN020000083.1, read on the forward strand.
AGTCGAGGGGGCATCCCCTTTGTGGGGGTTCGGGGGCAGTTCCCCCGTAAGGTAAACGATTTTTCTGAACCATTAAGTACGATATTGGAATGGATGTGGACTGAGTTGAATGATTTTTAGTAAGGACGAATGCAGAGGATGAAGAAGATGACTTATGACAGAGGAGTAGGAAGAAGAAGGCGAAGGAGATGCATTCAAATCCAGTTTGCATTGTGATGCATCAATTGGTTGCTTGAATTGATGCATCGCGTTGCATAAAATTGGATTATGTAATTAAAATTGATGCATCGCGATACAAAAATTGATGAACCGCGATGCAAAATTAGATTATATAATTAAAATTGATTTATTTAAATTGATGCATCACGATGTACAAATTGATGCATCACGATGCAAAATTAGATTATGTAATTAAAATTGATTCCATTTAAATTGATGCATCGCGATGCAAAAATTGATGCATAGCGATTCAAAATTAGATTATGTAATTAAAATTGATGCATCACGATGTAAAATTGATGCATCGCGATGCAAAATTAGATTATGTAATTAAATTTTATTCTATTTAAATTGTTGCATCACGATGTAAAAATTGATACACCACGATACATTTTTGTTGCGCGCCTCTGATTCATTAAGAGTGTCATCATCTTTTTACCTCCAAAAATGTCTTTTTCCAGTTGAAAAAATAACACGGGACTAGAGGGGTTATAAAGTTTGGAAAGTGGACCAACCCGCAATTATTATTATTTTTTTTTTTTGAACCGGAGAAAAATATTCTTGGTGCGAAAGGATGAGCTAGTATATTCTTAATGAACCAGACACGTTTGCGATAAGCATCAGTTCCTGCATTGCGATGCATGATTTTGTTGTATAATTATATGCTTCGCGATTCATGATTTTTGAATCATACATTGTGATGCACGATTCAAAATTGTGTAATAGCCATTCATATTTCACAGTTGTGCATCACGATTCTAAATTGTTGCATCATGATCCAAATTGGTCAATTTCCAATTTATTGTGATGCATTGTGATTTTAATTTGATGCATTGGGAATCCAAATTCGATATACTGCAATACACTTTTTTGTATTTACATTTAATTATTTATTTAAATTTTATAAATTGTGGTTATTTCCAATTTATTTATTTCATTAATGTTAATCAATTGACACATATTTTTTCTTTATTTTCATAATAATTTTTAATCAAATGTAATTTTAATTAAATTGAAATTGAATAGTAAAAGTTTAATCAAATGATATTTGGCTATTCATTAAAATAATCTCTTCTTTTTAGTTTTATTTTTCGTCTTCATTTTACTTGATTATAATTTAAACAAGTTTAATTTAATTGAATATATATATATATATATATATATATATATATATATATATATATATATATATATATATATATATATATGTCGGTAACATGGTTATAAAATTAGTTAGGAAAATTTACCTTGTAGCGATTTTGTTAATATTTAAACGTAATGTAATGGAATTATGCAATTGTAACCCAAAATGAAAGTGTCAAGGTATTTTCATTAAGATTTTATAGCATGCACAACTCATGTAACTTGGTGAAATACAAGTTCGCTAGGCACATGCACCGCACATATACTTTACTATCAAGACAAAGTTGTAACTAAAGTGGTAACACTGATGGTAATTTTAATATTATTAGGTGAAATAATATAAGAACAACCTCAAAAATTGGCATGTCACGGTCGGTCATGAATCATGAATATAGGGGTGTAAGTGGTTCAGTTTGGTTTAGTTTATACCAAAATCACAAATCGACCCCCCCTGATTAGTTCCAAAAATTTCAAACCAAACCACTCAGTTCGGTTTGGTTTTGTGGTTTATATAAATTATTTTTAATCAAATTAACCAATATTAAAAATAAGATTTTAATTTAGAATTAATATCAAAATTAGGAAATAATCTACTAACAACAAATTATCATAAAGAAAATAATACAAATTTTAAAATAAACACAGACAATGGAAGAATATATATATGTGTATATATATATGTGTGTGTGTATATATATATATATATATATATATATATATAATGACTAAATCAAAGACCTAGATTATGCATATAAGTTGATCTAAATGTTCAAAATAGTTAACAAATGTAATATAATATATATTATATAATAAATAAATAAAAATATATAAGTTGGTTTTGTTTGGTTCGGCTCGATACCAAAAATCGTGAACCGAACCGAACCGGACATTTTCCAACAAAACTGAACCGAACCAAACCGATTGTTTTGTTCGGTTTGGTTTGGTTCCGTGGTTCGATAGTTTCGATTTACACCCCTAATCATGATGATGTAAATAGTATATACCTTAGTTTAACACAACTTTTACCACTATTGTTACTACCAAACCTTAGTAAAGGGTAAAGTTATTTTTTTCTAAAACACACTAGACCCTCACCAAAATTTAATGATAACAATAGTGTTAAATCAAAGATTTTTATATAACATCTATTATACAATAGAGCTCAGTGGGATAAAGAGCTGTGAAATTGATTATTTTTATTTATATCAAACGGCTGTAATTTATTCCGTCTGACACATGTGTCCCCCTGAATCAGGACTGTCAAGAAGATTCCTTATCTAATCTAAACTGTTTTATCTCATATATAAATCTCATCTAAACTGTTTTTATCTCAACCTAATCTAACTGTTTCCTATTCACGCTTTTCTTCCTAAATCTCATCTAAACTATCTAATTGTTTCCTATTCACGTTTTTCTTCATACGTTTTTATGTCAATTGGCTTTCTTTCATCCTTTTCAGGCTTAGTTTTTTTTTCTTCTCTTTTTAAACCTTGCACTCCTTCTTTCTTCTTTTTTCCTTCATGTAAAATAGACTATTAAATCTATTTGATGAAATAGTTATATTCTAGCTTTATATATATATATATATATATATATATATATATATATATATATATATATATATATATATATTATTTATTTATTTATATTGATTTATTTGAATACTAACCGTCTATCGACATCATCTCATATGCATGCCTTAGAAATCTAATGTCAATTAAAGTAAATCATACTTTAAGATAAAGTAACTACACTTTATCGGACCAAAGTTTTCCATAAATAAAGCAACTCATCAACTTTATTACATGCATGTTGCATGTTGCATGTTGCATGTTGACTATGTGGTGATGCAATTCAAGAAAGTCTATTATTATTATTATTATTATTATTATTATTATTATTATTATTACTATTATTATTATTATTACTATTATTATTACTACTACAATTATTATTATTACTATTATTATTACTACTATTATTATTATTATTATCATTATTACTATTATTATCATTATCATTATTACTATTATTATTAGTTACTACTACTACTACTACTACTACTACTACTACTACTACTATTGCTATTATTATTATTACTACAATTATTATTATTATTATTATTATTATTATTATTATTATTATTATTATTATTATTATTATTACTACTATTATTATTATTATTATTATTATTATTATTATTATTATTATTATTATTATTATTATTATTATTATTATTATTATTATTATTATTATTATTATTATATGGTTTCGCCCTTGAGTATGTGACCATAATTAAAGTAGGTAGAAAAAGTAAGGATAAAGTAGTAAAAATGTTTTTCTAAAAAGAAATTTTTTGAAATATGACAATTATTTAAGAACAGACGAAAATAGAAAGATAGACAATAATTTAAAAGCGGAGGAAGTATTATTATTTATTACTACTTCGGACTTAAAAAAGAGTCTATATTGACTCGGACATAATTTAAGAAAATTTTATTGACTCTATTAGAAATAGTACTATGTGTTGTATTTTTCAATAATGCATGTCAATGTGAGTGGGACAGATTAATTAAAGTAGCATACAAATAAGTGGTAAGATGATAAAAATGATAAATGGAAAACGAAAAATAGAAGAATTGACACTTAGGCTCCGTTTGTTTCACGGAAAATGATTTTCGGAAAACGTTTTCCTTATTTTTTGGTGTTTGTTAACCTTAGGAAAATGCAGTCAATGTAAAGGATTTTCCGAGTCAACGGAAAATGAAGGCTTCTTTTCCGAAAAATGACTTACGAATTCATTTTCCGTGAGTCATTTTTCAAATGTTCGGGCACCCTCCGTCCCCTTTCACAATTGCACATATTTACTTACACACACAATATTTCACTCAACAAATAAATTGTTTAGAAATATAAATAAAGTTTGTGCATATTATTTATAAATTATAATTTTAATAAATGCTTATTACGTTCTAAAATTAGTATCACCTACATTATTTAGAGACATCCTAACCATTGTCAATTTTCTATTTTAAAACTTTTTTTTTCATATCAATTATCAAAAAAAATTATTTGTAATTGTAAGATTGAAAAAATATGGACATTGATTTGACACCACTAATGATAAATTGAGGGTTATTAAAGAAAAATTACTTAAAGTTCAACACTATTTTATATTCAATATGTGCATTAATATTAGAATATATATTTTTTTGTATTTATTAATATATAGTTTTCTGTAACATTTTCTAGGGACATCCTAAACATTGTCTATTTTCTATTTTAAAACATTTTTTTTCATATCAATTATCAAAAAAATTATTTGTAATTGTGAGATTAAAAAAAAATGAATCTTATTCAAAAAAGATGGTCCTTATTGATTTTCTATGGATATCTTAAACATTATTTATTTTCTATTTTATTTTTTTATTTATTCATATATTGTTTTCCGTAATATTTTCCGTGTGTTTGCCAAACACCCGTAAATGTTTTCTGACATATTTTCAAAAGATTTACCAAACACCTGAAAATGAAATCTTTTGGTTTTCCGAAAATCATTTTCCAGAAATCATTTTCTGGAAATGATTTTCCGTGAAACAATCGGAATTAAAAAGACCAATGAACCTTTTATTTAAGAATGGATAGAGCATCTAATTTATCCCAAAATTATGAAATATACCTTTTTTTAGTTACCCCAATCAATTCATAATTACTCTTTCAATTCTAAAAGCTTAGATGGTAAGTTTGAAATCTGTACTTAGAAAATGAATCACCTGAGTATCCTCCATTTAAAAAACAAAAATATATAAGAGGTCATTTTAAAATCTGAGATGATAAATTTAAAATATATGCCCTTTTAACCTGGTCACTTAATTTTTTTAGACTTTAAGTTTAACCAACAATTGATATAAACTTTTCAAAATACACCGTCATGAGTGAACAAAGTTGATATGAACGTATCATATTTTTAAAACACTTGAAATTAGAGCATTTTAAAACGTTGTATATTTTTAAAACGTTATGTTTTAAAACGCTGTATTGAAACACTTTTAAAGAGAAAACGTTACATTCTTTATCAATATTTTGATCAAAACGCTTCACTAAACAAGCACTAAGTAAGGTTATGGATACCTGTAAGTCCAGTTAACAATGAAATAATGCTAGAGGGAAGGAGGGTGAATAGCCTTTTAAAAAGTTTAAGAATCATAGTAAAAACTTTCAAAAGTTGCAGCGGAAAAAACAAGTTTTTCAACAGCTGATGTAAATCGCGGGTAGCATGTGAGCATTAAAAGCGACTTGGGTAGCACCGAATGTAAAACAATTTTTTTTTTGATCACTTAAGTATAGAGACTGATTTTAAGTACACCATATAATTAAGGAATGTAACTGTTATACACTTAAGTAAATATGAAATACTTAAGTGTATGAACAGTAAAAACAGCAGGTAGCAGAACACAATATTTGGAGTGGTTCACATTGTTAAAACTGTTACGTCCATTACCAAGTTGGTCAAACTTGGATTTTGAAGTGCATTATATATATTGAAATTCTAAGTGATCACTAACAAATACTTATACAACAAAAACCAATTTTTGAAGAGTATAATTGAGCAACAATCATACTCGTGCAACAATCAATTAAGTATTCTTTTAAGATTAGAAAGAAGTAGTGAAAAATACAATGATTGCCTAAACAAGTACTAGAAAGGAATAAGAAGTGAAAGAGTATCTTGTGATTGTTTGAGAACTGGAACACATCAAAGAAAGAATTGCTTGAAGGGATATGTTAAGTGTCAAGTCCTAGATTAAAGCAGATCAAAGAAGAAATATTATGTAAGTAATTAATGATAGCTTCAACCACTTTGAGAACTGGAACATTTCAGAAAGATTTGTTTGAAGGAATATGAGAAATGTTTCGATCCAGTTCTTCACTCCCTCAATCCTTGTATCAACGTCTTTAAATAGAAGTTTTGAGTTTGAAGTCGTTGGAGAGTAAAGTTGAATTTTGAATCTCATCAAAGAAATGATGATCAGATCTTTTCAATTGAATGCATCGAGATCTTTGAAGAGGTTGAGAAATAGAAGATATCACTTAGTATAAGAATATACATTCATAAAGAGACTGACTAGATATTTTTTTGCATAAAATCAGGAGAGTAGATATCTCTAGCATGATATATTAAAGAGAGTGGTTGACTAGTTGATATATTAAATTGTAGAGCATTTAAGATGATGACAAAAAGTATTCTATGAATAATATGAGAAATAAAGAAATAAGGAAAGAGAAAATTAAAATTCTATTTAAATGACACGTGTAAAGTTGATATTGAATTCAAGGCTTATGTCACTTTTTTCACTTTTACTTTAAAGTAAAAGCCTTGACATCAGCAGCTTGCAACAACTATAGTAATTTCATCAGCTACAATATCTTTAGTTGGTACAATAATTTCAACAACTATAGTATCTTCATCTTCCTGCTTGTCACTTTCAGCTTTTGAACCGTTCAAATAAAGTTGTCTTCTAATGTGAAATACGTAGTCTACTAACAAATAAGTTTATAGGTAATCTATTAAGACTTAAGTAATAGGTACAAGCAAATCCAATATAAAATAGAATATAAGCAAAATTGTTTTAAATAATTAATCAGGTTAATATTCTCAACAACACCATAACGAAAAGGTTAGGTGTTCAAGCCTCACTAGAGACACCCTGGACTTTACAACCTTCAATAGAGAGGTCGGGTGTTCAAGTCTTTTTCAGAGGCACCGTTGTTGTTCAAGTCTTACCCAAAAAGCCTCCCATTTAGCTGCTCACTTATCTTAACGGAGAGGTCGAGTGTTCAAGCCTACCAAAGACACCCTAGTACTTCACTACTCTTAACCGAGAGGTCGGGTGTTCCAAACCTCTCCAGAACCACTATTTGTTCTAGCCACACCAAAGACATCATATATCTATAATTGTAACTAAGGGTGTAAATCGAAACCAATGAACCGAACCGAACCAGTCGGTTTGGTTCGGTTTTGGTCGAAGACGGTTTGGTTTCGGTTTCAAAAATTGGAAAATCGTCTGGTTCAGTTTGGTTTACGATTTTTGGTATCGAACCGAACTAAATCAACTTTTATATTTTTATTTATTTATTATATAATATATATTATATTACATTTGTTAAATATTTTGAACCTTAAATATTACATTTGTCAAACAAATTAAATCTTGATTGTTAGAGAACTATTATTTCTTTTATTGTTTGTGTTTATTTTAGAATTTGTATTGTTTTCTTTATGATAATTTATTGTTAGTAGATTATTTATTAATTTTGATGTTAATTTCAAATTAAAATCTTTTTTTTATTGTTATTTTTAATATTTGTTAATTTGATTAAAAATAATTTATATAATCCATAAAACCGAACCGAACCAAACCAAACGAAACCAAACCGAGTGGTTTGGTCCCAAGCCTTACTCGGTTCGGTTCGAGATTTTTGGAACCAATAAGGACGGTTCGATTTGTGATTTTGACATAAATTAAATCAAACCGAACCACTTATACCCCTAATTGTAGCCTAACACATGTGAAAGTAAAGAGCTAGTTTTCTGTAGGATTATCTTACAGACTTAATTCATAAAACGAAGCTTCATTTTTCACAGTTCAATTCATTAACAAACGATGGGTCAAACAAAAATGATTTGTCTTACAAAAAAAATCCGTAAGATCGTTTTACCAATATTTTTGTGAAAAGTAAATTTGATTTGGTTGCACTCGTTAATTATTAATGAGGAAAAATTAGATTACGAGAATGAAAATGAAAAACTTTATGATAGTTATTACGGATTTTAAAAAAGGTTCGGAAGGGCGCTAAGAATCAGAAATTCAATTGTGGGCTCTCTCTCTCTCTCTCTCTCTCTGGCACGGGCGTTTCGCGTCAACATATTTTCATCACTCTTTCTCTTTTCTCTCTCTCTCTGTCTCCGGAAAACACTGAACGTTCCAACGAACAAAAATCCCAACACGAAATTTTCCGTTAATCCGATCCAAAATTCCCAGAAACAAAAAAAAATCTAATAAGGGGCTTCCTAGATTATCCTTCTGGAACCCACAGAAGATTCAATATTCACTCATTTTTATCTCAAGCTCTGCTTTTGATTTGATTTGTGTTTGTGTGTTTTAATCAATATACTTCGTGAATAAGGAAGGGTTCCTCAATTTCTCTGTGCTCTAGCTAATTGAAAATCATTTATAAGGAATTGCTATCATTTGTCGGGAATCTAGTGAGTCGGATTCATTTATAGCCGCAAAAAGCTTTCTGGGTTTTTGTTTCGGATTTCATTCGTTTAGAATTTCGTAAGTTGGGATAAATTTATTTTCTTAAGGAAAAATAAGGCTTCTTGGTTGTATTACTATTTGGGATTGCATTTCTTATTTGAGTTGCTTGGCATTTGTTGGGAATTTCGTAAGTTGGATATACTATAAAGGCAAAAGGATTCTGGGCTGTTTTTGGGATTGATTATCGTCGTCATTCGGAAGGACTTTCTGTTTTGTTGGATTGCAGTTTTCGAGGCAAAAGGATTTCTGGATTATAATTGGGATTGCATTGGAGGCTCGAAATATATACAAATGAATATATATATTCCAGGAAATGAGAAGGTCACAGTTTTGGGAATGGGACAGTGATTTGAGACTCAATGGGCGAAAGAAGGATCCGTTCTGTTGTTATTTTCATAGCTTTTCTTTGTGCATTGGTGGCCGGGAGCTCGGAAGGAAACCGAAGATTCCCAGCCTTTTCAAGACCTGCAATATCAAGACCTGTTAAAACTTAATAAATGTCAAGCTACAGGGTTTAAAAATACAAAAGAAAAAGCAGGATGCGCAAACAGTGAAATGCAAGGGGTCAGAGTGTCAAAAAGAGGCATAAAAAAAGACCCAGGCGCCACTCATAGCCACACCTGACGCGCCGCCCACTCCCTCTATAGGTGGCGCCTAATAGTGCTTCCAGCACTGTAGCTTTTTGCTTTTGGCACAACTCTCTCAGCGCGCGACAAGGTTCTAAAAATCGTTAGGCGGCACGCTAGCGCCTAGCGCCTAAGGGACTAATCGGGGCGTAATCGGGGCCTAGGCGGGGCCCAAAATTAAGGCATAATTACCATTTTTTTGATAATTTACATCAAAGATCAAACACATTGAATACAAATTTAATTTTTTTATATTTGTCATTTTATCAAACACTTGTGTATATTTGTAAAATGAACAAAAAGATATAAACATACCATTAATCACAATTCTCAACAACCCGAAAGCAATAAACCAACCAAGTTTAGAACTAAAAACAAAAAATATATTACTCTAGTTCGCCCCCCATTACCTAGCTCCCTCTCTGCCTCATCATTACCACTCCCCCTTCCTTCTCTAGTTCGCCCCCCTTCTTTCTCCGGTCATCGCATGCCACAAAATCAAAGCTACCAAAATAAATTAAAGTCGACGGGGTTTGGTATAGACGCCGACTTGATCAATTAGGCGGCGACTAAAAAGTCGCGGCGGTAGAGAGAGGCCTAGCGCCTAGGCGGGGCCTAGGCGGAGTTAGGCGGGGAGTTTAAGAACACTGACGCGTGGTACAAACCGATGAAGCACAGAAGAGAAAACTTAATGACGAAGGAGTCCTCATCTCGGCCTATAAATAGAAGGCCCCGGCTTCAGAACTGAATAGAGTTTACACAGAGAGTTCACACACCGCGATCACGCAGTTAAAGTTTCTCCCGCAGTGAGTTCTGAAAGAACGTTGTGAGAGTTCCCTTCCTCTAAGCCTCGAAGCTCCGTCAAATCTTCTCCAAACACAAAACCAACCGGTCAAAGTGAACCTTAGCCTCTCCGCTATGATTCCACCCTATTTCCCTGGTCCAAAAATCCAAAAAAAAAAAAAGCAGTTGCTCTGCCCGAATCCAGACGCCAAATTCACAAGAATCAAACACTTGCTCTGCCTGATTTCCGCCGTCAGCAAGCAAACAACAGCAAAAAGCAAGCAGTTGCTCCGGCCATTTCCCGAGGCTTAAAAGCAACTTTCGAGCGATTACTGCTCGAATCTCAAACAAAAGACTCCTCTCTGGAAGGGCAGGCGAGCACACCCCACACACTTGAAGGTAAGCCTTTAAGAGGTTTAATTAAAAAAAAGCGTTATTTTCAGCCGGCCCAATGTAAAAATATAAGCAGTTATGCTGCCCGGATTTCTATAGAAAATAACACTAAAAAGAGACATTATTATGGCCAAATGTTTATAAATATATTTGTAATTTCTAGAAGGAGGCTGCTGCAAGCTTGTAATAATATAAATACAAATTTATATGTTTAAATGTTTTATTTCATTTGCTAAATAAATATAATAAAAACATGTTTTAGCCAAAAACTATTTTGAGACCGAAAGGGCGAGTTGGGTGCCTAACACCTTCTCACCTCGTAACTTAGCCTCCGAACCCTTTACAAAATCTGGTTATTTTTTGGTTTTTCTTTATTTCTCCTTAAAATAAAGATGACGACTCTGTTACAACATTTTGGATCTATAGTGAGGCAGGGCGTATTCCCACGCACTCTTCGCAACATCCTTTTTGTACTTTTAATTTCGTTTTCCCCTAAACAAGGGAAGATGGAATGAAAAGGGCGTTGCATTTTCTGCATCTTGTTTTCCCCTAAACAGGGGAGGATGAGATACAGAAAAATCCAAAGCACTCATAGTGATCCAAAATGAACCCAAGTCCACAGTGAGGCCGGACGTATTCCCACGCGCCCTTGCAACATCTTTTTTGCATTTTTAATTTTGTTTTCTCCTAAACAAGGGAAGATTGAATGAAAATGGCGTTGCATTTTCTGCATCTTGTTTTCCCCTAAACAAAGGAGGATGAGATACAGAAAAATCCAAAGCACTCATAGTGGACCAAAGCACACTCAGTGACTGGGGCGTATTCCATGCGCTCTTTACAACACTCTTTTTGCACTTTTAATTTTGTTTTCCCCTAAACAAAGGAAGATGGAATGTAAAAAGTGATGTCTTCCCCGAATCTCGTGTTCCCTTAATCAAGGGAGCACGCGACCGGGAGAATCTTTCCCGGGGCACTCACACCTGCAAGTTGAAACTTTACTCTGTTTGGGAATGTCTGGTTCTGCAATCACTACATCTCTAATGTCTGTTGCTGCACTCATTCTACAAAGCGCCGAAATGTATTCAATGCATTATATCGTTAGACACAATCTCTCCACTCTCAGTCCAATGGTCCGGAAGATCTCCCCTGACATATATTCAAGTTTTGAAGATCTGAACAAAAACAATCTCTTGTATATTCAATACTCAACTTCATCTTCATAACTCAAGCATTCAAGAGATCCAAAGGACAAGAACTAATACTTCACCAAACTTCCTGAAGCTGCAGATTTGCCAATCTTTACTATGTTTCAGCTTTTTCTAGTTTGTTTTAAACTGTTCTTTACTTTAGCACTTGAGAGAGCAATTATTCATTGATTGACTCTCTCATCATTAAATACTTGGTTGAAAAACTATTTTTGTACACGATCCATTAGAGATCTATCCTTAACACATAGTGGATAAATAAGTGCACCTTTCAAAATCAAAAGCTAACCACTTTGGTAGTGGACGTAGTATTCACAGTACGAACCACTTATAAATTATGTGTACTGCTTGAACTGTTTCTGCTTATCTTATAACTGCTATTGTCAGTCTGTTAAGACTACTGCTGGGTCTGTTTAAAAACAACAGCTACTTTCGATCTGTTCTGTCCTTTTAGTTTTCCGATGCCTTAACTCTTTGAAAAGTTTTTTAAAGGAATTTTAAAAACATAACTAGGCTATTCACCCCCCTTGTAGCCTAATTGAGCCTGTTTTGGGATCAACAATTGGTATCAGAGCCTGATTCTTTGAAAAAAATTATTTTTCCGAGACTAATCTCTTGAGAATAGATCCTATGGCTCACTATATGCTGCCCACCTCGAATACAAGCCACGTCCCGATATTGAACGAAGGTCACTTCGAAGTATGAAAAGACAAAGTTATGAGATATATGAATTCAATTGACAATCGTTTATGGCAATGTGTTCAAACATGTCCTCACATTCAAATGAAGCCAAACCTTCTTATCGAAGTAGCAGGCGGGCCTCCTGAGGTACCCAAATCCATAAATGAATGAACTGATGAAGAAATGAAGCTTTTTAAACTTGACAACAAAGCTATACACATAATATCTAGTTCTGTTGACACAAGCACATATCAGCAGATAATCAGGTGCAAAACAGCCAAAGAAATGTGGGAAGCACTAGTGGAATATCTAGAAGGAGACCTGTCCACCAGAGACAACAGAAAATACAACTATATTCAACAGTTTGACTCTTTCAGAAAAGACACAAAGGAGACACTAAGGCTAGAGGAGAGGAGGGTGAATAGCCTTTTAAAAACTTTAAGAATCATAGTAAAAACCTTCAAAAGTTGTAGTGGAAAAAACAAGTTTTTCAACAGTTGATGTAAAATCAGCAGGTAGCATTCTGCTGAACGTAAAACAGCTTAGGTAGCAGCTGCTGAATGTAAAACAAATTTTTTTATCACTTAAGTATATAGACTGATTTTAAGTACAATATATAAGATCAACTATGTAAATAATTGAGGAATTTAACTGTTATACACTTAAGTAGATAGGAAATACTCAAGTGTATGAACAGTAAAACCAACATGTAGCAGAACACAATATTTGGAGTGGTTCATAGTGTTAAAACTGCTACGTCCACTACCAAGTTGGTCAAACTTGGATTTTGAAGTGCACTAAATATATTGAAATTCTAAGTGATCACTAACGGATCTGTGTACAACAAAAATCCGTGTTTGAGGAGTATAATTGAGCAAGAATCATACTCGTGCAATAATCAAGTATTCTTTTAAGATTAGGAAGAAGTAGTGAATAATACAATGATTGTCTAAACAAGTACTAGAAAGGAATAAGAAGTGAAAGAGTATCTAATGATTGTTTGAGAACTGAAACACATCAAAGAAAGAATTGGTTGAAGGGATATGTTGAGTGTCCAGTCCTAGGTTAAACAGATCAAAAAAGAAATATTATGTAAGTAATTAATGATAGCTTCAACCACTTTGAGAACTGGAACAGTTTAGAAAGATTTGTTTGAAGGAATATGAGAAATGTTTCGATCCAGTTCTTCACTTCTTCAATCCTTGCATCAACGTCTTTAAATAAAAGTTTTGAGTTTGGAGCCGCTAGAGAGTAAAGTTGAATTTTGAATCTCATCAAAGAAATGATGATCATATCTTTTCAATTGAATGCACTGAAATCTTTGAAGAGATTGAGAAACATAAGATATCACCTAGTATAAGAATATACATTCATAAAGAGACTAACTAGATATTTTCTTGCATAAAATCATAGAGTAGATATCTCTAGCATGATATATTAAAGAGGGTAGTTGACTAGTTTATATATTAAATTGTAGAGCATTTAAGATGATGACAAAAAGTCTTCTATGAATAGTATGGGAAATAAAGAAACAAGGAAAGAGAAAAATCTCTTTAAATGACAAGTGTAAAGTTGATATTGAATTTAAAGCTTATGTCACTTTTTTTCACTTTTACTTTAAAGTAAAAGTCTTGAGATCAGTTAATGCAGTAACCATCAGCAGCTTGCAACAGCTACAATAATTTCATCAGCTACAGTATCTTCAGTTGCTACAATAATTTCAGCAACTATAGTATCTTCATCTTCCTACTTGCCATTTTCAGCTTTTGAACAGTCCAAATAAAGTTGTCTTTTAGTGTGTAACATGTAGTCTACTAAAAAATAAGTTTATAGACAATCTATTAAGACTTAAGTAATAGGTACAAGTAAATTCAATATAAAAGGGAATATACATAAAATGGTTTTAAATAATTAATCAGGTTAATATTCTCAACAACACCCTAACGGAGAGGTCGGATTTTCAAATCTCACTAGAGACACCCTAAACTTTACAACTCTCAATAGAGAGGTCGGGTGTTTAAGCTTTTTTCAGAGGCACCGTTATTGTTCAAGTCTTACCCAAAAAGGTCCCATTTAACTGCTCATTTATCTTAACGGAGAGGTCGAGTGTTCAATCCTACCGAAGGCACCCTAGTACTTCATTACTCTTAACCGAGAGGTCGAGTGTTCAAACCCTCTCCAGAGGCACTATTTGTTCTAGCCACACGGCCCACACTAAAGACATCATAAATCTATAACTAGTACTCTTGCCCGTGCCATCGGCACGGCTCCAGTTTGAGAATTTATCAATAAATAAAGCAGATACTGTGGAAATGAACTATTAAAAATATTATTTTCTTAAAAAAATTGACTTTCAAACGGGGTCTTTTTGCCCGGAACGAAGGGATTAATTAATAATTTGTATACGAAATTACGGGACGGACAAAAATTAAATTGATTAAGTTAATTACGATAACAGTTAAAAAGAAAAAAAAAACAAATCTTTCAAATTACAAAACTTACGATTTTTTTAATTTTTTTAATTTGCATATGAAATTACGGATCGGAAAAAAATTAAATTGATTAAGTTAATTACGATAACAATTAAAAATAAAAAAAATACAAATACAAATTTTCGCAACCATAAAACTATAAAACTGTAAAACCGTAAAATATTAACTGTAAAACCGTAATAAGTAACTAATTTTCTCAAATGTAAAATAATCACTGTAAATCATCTTGTAAAGCGTAATATCTCAATAATTTTCACAGTAATAAAATAGGGATGAAAAAAAAACGTGATAAAAACGATTGAGATTGTAAGATTAAACGTTATAGAGAGACATTCTTTATATTTCATATATATCAATATTACATTGAAATGAATGCCCGCACATAATTTTTCGTTTAAAAATTTGATATTCCTCAATAACTTTAACTTATACTTCCTAATTTAAACATGTGCTACCATTAATTAAGAATATATAAAAAATAAAATTAATGCTTTATAAAAATTAAATTGATTCAAGTTATTACAATAAGACCGTTAATTACAGTAAAAGATTGAGTTAAACAGAAGTTAAAAATAATTAAGTGAGAGAGAGTTAAATTTAGTTACGTTGGTAAATTGAGTTATGTAAAAGACAGTTACTAACTGCCCTTCGCACACATGTGAGTCCATGAGAGAATTACATCCGTAAGATTAAAGTAAAAAAAATAATCATAGTCACTTTTTATCCCAAGTCAATTGCACACGTATAAATTGAGTTGTATTGTATTATAGATTGTAGCTAAGCGTGTAAATCGAAACCACTGAACCACGGAACAGAACCGAACCAGTCGGTTTGATTCGGTTTTGGTCGAAGACGGTTCGGTTTCAAAAATTGGAAAATCGTTCGGTTCGGTTCGGTTTGGTTCACAAACTAAATCAACTTGTATATTTTTATTTAATTATTATATAATATATATTATATTACATTTGTTAAATATTTTGAACCTTTGAATCATCTTATATGCATAATCTAGGCATTTGATTTAGTAATATATATATATATATATATATATAGAGAGAGAGAGAGAGACATACTAAACCAAACAAATTAAATCTTGATTGTTAGAGAACTATTATTTCTTCTATTGTTTGTGTTTATTTTATAATTTGTGTTGTTTTCTTTATGATAATAATTTGTTGATAGTAGGTTATTTATTAATTTTGATGTTAATTCGAAATTAAAATCTTATTTTTATTGTTATTTTTAATATTTGTTAATTTGATTAAAAATAATTTATATAAACCATAAAACCGAACCAAGGTTACCAAGCCAAACCAAATCGAGTGGTTTGGTTCAAAGCCTTACTCGGTTTGGTTCGGTTTGAGATTTTTGAAACCAATAAGGACGGTTCGGTTTATGATTTTGACATAAATCAAACCAAATCGAACCACTTACACCCCTAATTGTAGACTAACATATGTGAAAGTAAAGAGCTGGTTTTCTGTAGGATTATCTTACAGACTTAATTCATAAAAAGAAGCTTCATTTTTCACAGTTCAATTTATTAACTAACGATGGGTCAAATAAAAATGATCCGTCTTATAAAAAAAAATCTGTAAGACCGTTTTACCTATATTTTTGTGAAAAGTAAATTTGATTTGGTTGCACTCGTTAATTATTAATGAGGAAAAATTAGATTACGAGAATGAAAATGAAAAACTTTATGATAGTTATTACGGATTTTAAAAAAGGTTCGGAAAGGGCGCTAAGAATCAGAAATTCAATTGTGGGCTCTCTCTCTCTCTCTCTCTCTCTCTCTCTGGCTGCTGGCACGTTTCGCGTTTCCGCGTCAACATATTTTCATCACTCTTTCTCTTTTCTCTCTCTCTGTCTCCGGAAAACACTGAACGTTCCAACGAACAAAAATCCCAACACGAAATTTTCCGTTAATCCGATCCAAAATTCCCAGAAAAAAAAAATTCTAATAAGGGGCTTCCTAGATTATCCTTCTGGAACCCACAGAAGATTCAATATTCACTCATTTTTATCTCAAGCTCTGCTTTTGATATGATTTGTGTTTGTGTGTTTTAATCAATATACTTCGTGAATAAGGAAGGGTTCCTCAATTTCTCTGTGCTCTAGCTAATTGAAAATCATTTATAAGGAATTGCTATCATTTGTCGGGAATCTAGTGAGTCGGATTCATTTATAGCCGCAAAAAGCTTTCTGGGTTTTTGTTTCGGATTTCATTCGTTTAGAATTTCGTAAGTTGGGATAAATTTATTTTCTTAAGGAAAAATAAGGCTTCTTGGTTGTATTACTATTTGGGATTGCATTTCTTATTTGAGTTGCTTGGCATTTGTTGGGAATTTCGTAAGTTGGATATACTATAAAGGCAAAAGGATTCTGGGCTGTTTTTGGGATTGATTATCGTCGTCATTCGGAAGGACTTTCTGTTTTGTTGGATTGCAGTTTTCGAGGCAAAAGGATTTCTGGATTATAATTGGGATTGCATTGGAGGCTCGAAATATATACAAATGAATATATATATTCCAGGAAATGAGAAGGTCACAGTTTTGGGAATGGGACAGTGATTTGAGACTCAATGGGCGAAAGAAGGATCCGTTCTGTTGTTATTTTCATAGCTTTTCTTTGTGCATTGGTGGCCGGGAGCTCGGAAGGAAACCGAAGATTCCCAGCCTTTTCAAGCCATGGAATTCCTTGGAATGCTCTAGAGATAGACGAAGACACGGTATGATAATTTTCTTCTCATTTTAACCTTTCATATTTCTTGTCGTATTAGAATCTTTAGTATTGAGTCTTGTAGAAGAAAAGTTTTTTTTTTTTTTTTCTGATATGGATTTGATCAATGTGTTTGCGCAATTGTATGTATAATGGTTTGAGGGGTTGTCTGGTTAAGCATTGTGGCCGTTAATTCTGGTTAGCCTACCTCGTTTATGCATATGTTACTTTGTTAATGTTGTCTTGAGACGACTGAAATGACAATGTTCATGTTGCTCTGTATTTGCTTTTGGGCTTGTTACATAAGCTACATTCGGTGCTTTTTTGCCCGTTCGTGTTGGCACGTGGTTTGGCAGACTTCACGGGTATCCTGCCCCGTGCAGTGCACATAGTTGTGCAGTTTGTACCCATGGAATGCCACCTTCTTGCAGTTGGAATCAGTGCTTCGACTCGTGTTGCCACTGCGTTATTTCTCTTGTCCCATCTCCCCATGATTTTTGTGTTGAGAAGTGTGGGATGAAGTCACAATATTTGGTTTAGTACACTATTCTGATGATGTTTGAATGTTGAAAACTCACAAATAGTCTGGAACCTTAAATTACTCATTTGTGGTTAACTTTTGGTTCTAACAATGTTTTTTTGTCTTTTTTTTAATAATTAAAAGACTAGATTTAATCTAACAAATGCAGTATACATGGGAACAAAAAACTTACGGAATGCTTCATTGTTAAGAGGGCATAGATCTTAAAACTTGGTATCCAATCCTTGTGAATTCTACCTGTGCTACTCTACCTCATATGTAATGACCCAAAGTGGAGAACTCTCTTTTGGAAATGAAGGTTACAAGTTTCATGATGATCCCCTTAATACGTGAGCATCAGGATTTAGGATGAGGGAATGGTTAAAGAGAAATAAGCACTAGCGTTGATTGTGAAATGCTCTTTTTATTTTCTTTCTATATTTGATGAAAATTTTTGTATACAGGCAGAGAAGGTGTGGACCCATTGCAGGAGCGAGTTGGAAGAAAGTGTAGACACTGTTGAAGATTTTGACTTGTATCTTTCACATCACAATGAAGCTGCGGTAACGTTGTTGCAAAAAAGAAGCATACACAGGGCTATTATTGATCTGCCTCCCCAAGTGAAACAGTCTCTTTTGGATTGCCTAAGAAAGAAAAACATCCATTCTCATGATTCCGACATAGATGCCGTCTCTTGGACTTGGCTCACCAAATGCCGAGAAGTACTCTCAAATTGGTATGCTCTTCCCAGAAGGTACCTGATAAAAACGGTGCATCCACGGATATCTATAGCTGTAAGCCCTGCGCCAGCTCCAGCTGCAGGCCCTGCAGGAGAGTCACCGGCTCATTCTGAAGCTCCAGCTGATCAGGTGCCTGAGAGCTCGCCATCTCCAAGTACAGATCCTCCTGTCAAGGCTCCTGAAAAATCTGTCCCTTCTTCCCCGAAAGTTCCTGTGCGCTCACCTCCACCTTCACCTGCTGTACAGCGTCCACCAAGAGGTTATGCCCCACCACGAAGTCCACCACCCGATAATAGTGATGACGAGAAATTGATAATTACAGCTATTGCTGCAACTACCGTGGCAACATTAGCCCTTTTGGCACTCGTCTTGGTCTGCTTTCTTAGAGGTAGGAAGGAAGTTGAACCTGGAGATGGACAAAGAGACGGGAAACCCCTTCTTAACATTACATCAGGCAATATATCTGGTAACTAACTTTTTAAAATTTCAGTTTACAATTAAGTATGGAAACTGGATTTTGAGAGGTATCCAATCAGGGCCTTTCAGTTTTGTTTTACATTTGATGATTGTTGGAGCTTTATCTTTCAGGCTCTTCACAGATGTCCCAGAGTGTTGGAAATTCAAGCAATAAAAATTTCAGGACTTCATCTATAGTTAACAATATTTCGGTTGGGATGGCAATTAGTAATCCATCATCAGCTGAAGCTCAGATATTAGCTGCATCCGGAGATGGCAATGTAACATTACCACTTCCTCCAGGAAAAGCAGCTCCTCCACCACCAGGACCACCCCTTCCACCTAAACCTCCTGCTCCTGCCCCACCACCACCCCCAAAGATGGCTCGTCCTCCGCCCAACCCGCCAAAACCCAGTAATTTGAAAAAACCTTCACCTCTTGCACCACATCAGCGAGGACGTTCTTCTTCTGGCGATGGTGACGACCAAACTGGAGATTTTGGCGCTCCAAAACCCAAGTTGAAGCCATTTTTCTGGGACAAGGTGGCTGCGAGTCCTGGCCACTCAATGGTTTGGAATGAGATTAAAGCGGGATCATTCCAGTAAGCTTTGGATTTAGTTTATCTATTAATTATTGACTTTGACTTTGCAAAAGAACTATGAATTTATGAAATCTGTTGTACAATTTGCTGAGGATTGTTCTGAATGGACAGGTTCAATGAGGAGATGATGGAAAGTCTATTTGGTTATGCACCTACAGAAAAAAATAGTGACCAGCGTGCCAAACCCTCATCATCCTTTGAGTCTCAGCCACAGTTTATTCAGATTATTGATCCCAGGAAAGCACAGAATTTATCAATTCTTCTAAGAGCGTTGAATGTGACAACAGAAGAAGTCTGTGATGCCCTTAGGGAAGGTGATGATCTCTCTCTCTCTCTCTCTACTATACATCCTGCTACTGCTACCAACATAGTATACGATTAGCATGTAAGAAAATAATAATAAAATTTTAAAAAAGAACATTCTTATTGGCCAAATAGTGCTTGAAAATTGATGTAATCTCGTCCATGTGTCATGAAGTGACCAGTATTTTTTAAGAGAATTACATGAACATAATGTTTTAAATTAGGGTTTCTGTTCTAAACATTAGGGTTTATCTCGTCTCACAAAATGTTAGTATAATGTGCCATCATGAAACCCTAGCATCCCTCCTTCATTCCCGTCGTTCTTTCTGCCCCAATTCACCGATCTCTCGTTCAGTTCACCCTGAAACTCCACCCCCACCCACAAATCCCCCACCAACTTGCGGCAGTTGGTTCTCTGATAGAATATGAGATCGTCTCTACTGGATTTAACCAAACTATGACCCTACTTGGTATCGGTTGTTTCATGTATGGTTCCACAAATTCATATACAGTAATATTCTCAAAGTAATACACTATCTTATTTATCATATCTTTGAAGTCTTCAAATTAGCTAATTCTGGGCTATTATTACGGAGAAGTGCTCATTCTTTCTTCATTTAAGCAGGTAATGAGCTTCCTGTAGAGCTCATTCAAACTTTGCTGAAGATGGCACCAACAACAGAAGAAGAACTAAAACTTCGGTTATTCAATGGGGACCTTTCGCTACTAGGCCCCGCAGAACGGTTCCTCAAAGTCATGGTTGACATCCCCTTTGCTTTCAAACGCCTCGAATCATTGTTGTTTATTAGTTCATTTGAGGAGGAAGCCTCTGCAACTAGAGAGTCCTTCGCAACTCTAGAGGTGCCATATCCAATCCATGAATGCCACGTCTCTTTAAATTCTCAATCTATTGAGAGTATCTTTAATCTCATTTGGAAATGCAGGTAGCCTGTACGAAGCTGAGAAACAGCAGACTCTTCCTGAAACTTCTAGAAGCAGTTCTCAAAACCGGTAACCGGATGAACGTTGGTACTTACCGTGGTGGGGCACAGGCATTCAAGCTCGACACACTTTTGAAACTGTCGGATGTAAAGGGCACTGATGGAAAGACCACACTGCTACATTTTATGGTTCAGGAGATTGTTCGAACTGAAGGCATTCGCGCTTCACGCAGATTAAGAGAGAGCAAGAGCATGTCTAGTGTGAAAACAGAAGATCTTTCCGAGGACCCTAATCACGAAACAGCCGAAGACCATCGCAACTTGGGTCTTCAGATTGTCTCCGGTCTAAGTGATGAGCTCGAGGACGTACGAAAAGCAGCACTTATAGATGGTGATAACCTAACTTCAACCGTGTCCAACCTAGGCCACTCCTTGGCAAAAACTAAGGAGTTTGTAAACAACGAAATGAAGAATTTAGAGGAGGACAAGGAGTTTTACACTGCACTTTTGAGTTTTGTTGAGCATGCGGAAACTGACATATTGTTTCTGCTCGAAGAAGAGAAGAGGATAATGGCTCTGGTCAAGAGCACTGCAGATTACTTCCATGGGCAGGCAGGGAAGGATGAAGGGTTACGTTTGTTTGTCATTGTTCGTGATTTTATGATTATGGTAGAGAAGGTCTGTAAAGAGGTGAGAAACTCAGCAACAATGGCAATGAAGACCCCAAGAAAAGGGGCTTCTTCAGCATCACCTTGCCAAGAGGCTCCATCAACAGCACCTTGCCAAGAGGCTCTTTCAACAGCACCTTCCCAAGAGGCTCTTTCAACAGCACCTTGCCACGAGGCTCTTTCAACAGCAACTTCCCAAGAGTCCACTAAGCAGTCTCCACTTGATATGCGCGAACGGCTATTCCCAGCCATCAGAGCGAGGCAGATGGACGACGATTTCAGTTCAGATGATGATAGCTCATCTCCTTGAGGCTTCAGTTCAAACATCAAATAGGTAAAACTTTGTGGCTTAGTAGAAAATTCTTCATCTCACTGGTGCTTTTTGGCCCCATTTGGATGGTAGGAATGGAATTGGATTTTGGGATTCGCAATAATGAGTCTCTTCTATATTCTTCATTCAAGCATTTGGACGAGAGCACAAATATTTCCTAGGAATGCATTTAAAATTGGTAATTGAGGAAATAAAATCAAAGTATTCACCGTGTCGTAAAGAAACCAAGAATGGACTACTCTCACCCTATGGGGATGAGATACCCACTCTTTTTGGGCTCTCATTTATTGAGGAATGCGATTCCGAACCAATTTTGGGTACCAAACACGAGAAAAGTAAAATATGAATGAGAATCCTATTTCCCTCTCCACTCCCAGTCCTATACATCCAATTGGAGCCTTAAGACTTGTATGGAAATGTTTGGCATGCTTTTAGGCTTTTAGCAACTTAGTGTATCTATGCAATATCAGTTTCTTTCTCAACTGTCTGAAAGTAATTCTTGTTTGTACCCTTTTCAGGTACTTAATCTTGGAGGTGACCTTGCCAGATGATAACTTGCAGAAATGATGAAACCGGGAACAGGGGATGCAGCTTTCGAGTATTAACTACACTTGTTTCCGCAAGAAGAGGTGATTAATCTATGGCGTATGCCTCTGTTAGACGGAAGAAGACAAAGGAGATAGCATAACTGTAAATAACGATGTGCTCACACTCTTAACAAATGATAAGGTCAATTATTATGCTTTTCCATACTACCCCAAGGGCAAAGATGCATTTAGTCAGTAGCTCACCACTGTCAATGATATATCCAACCATTTTCTTTTCACGAAATTATAACATAATGATTCATTGACTTCTAATTTCTTGCATTTTATATTGGGTAAGTATTTGAATACTACCTTTCTGAAGAGGAAGTTGTTTCAATCAAATGTTTTCTTGGAGAAAATTTGCCATGCTCATCTTGCCTTCCAGCTCCCTCCAGAGAAATGAGTGAATCATCTGATAGATTGCCTAGCAACGTATTTCAAAAGGTCATGCAATGTGTCACCGTTTGTACAGGGGGAGACACTAACTACAATGGAGAAATGATTTTAATGCAGAAAGTTTTTTTTTTTTCACTGACATTTTTATTGCAGTTATGTTTATGTTGTAGAGAAGTTATCAGTAAAGCGTTTTACAGTTCAGACCAACTTTTGGAGTTATTTTCATTCTTTTGTTCTTGCTGATATTGCTTGAAACGAGTTTGGAGCTTCACTTTGTGTGTTGGTGTTGTGTGTGCGTGTGTTTGTTTAACATTTTCATGAAGAACAACTCAATTCTGGATAAGGTTTCATAAGGAGGTCATAAATTTTGTTGGTGATTTTTGCTTAAACACAAGGTTTCACAACAAGAAGCATGAAGTTGGCTTGATCTGTTGCTTTAGAGGAAGTTGCTTCATTTTTTTTTTTTTTTTTTAATTTGTAAATTGTGATAGTTTGACCTTATTATGGGGGTGTTTAGCATCGTGATTTTGAGATTGATTTTTTGGGTTTTGAATTTTTGTTTTGTAATTATCGTAGAAAACATGATAGTGATAAAAGAGAAGCTGTAAGATCAAAGAGAAAGAAAGAAAATGAAAGGGGTTCCCGAGCAAAATTAAAGTTTTAGTAAATTGATCAAACTCATAAAACCCTTTTCCTAAATTTAGGATTGTGTTGTGAACGGTACAACTCGATTACCCAGACAATGGGACAAGTCCAGTGAGGATTTGGCCGGGCAGGTGTGTAGAACTTGGTTGGACCTCAAAGGGGGGTGCAACAGCTTCCCTCGGTACGGACTTTTGGGATTTACGCATCAAGACGATCGCGTCATGTTGGACAAGGCGACCACATCATCTGAGGCAGTCACGTCATTGGGGTAAGAGGTCGTCTTGCGTCAGGCGACTGCGTCACTTTAGCAGGAATTCTTAGAAGATGAAGCGGTTGAGTTAGTGGAGGTAAAGCGATTGTGTCCAATGATGAAGCGGTCACACTTGGAGTGACACGACCGCGTTGTTGCATCAAAACAGTTTTTGTGTTTCCTTATTTAAGTTGGTTTAGAGTTTGGTATTGTATCCTTATATAAAATTGTAAACCTAGAAGTCTAAAACGTGCATAAGGTGTGCTATAATAAAATTTCCATATTCCATGTGAAATTTGGTGATGAGATGTCATGTCTGGTAATCGTAGTGATAAACATGGTGTGACAAATAATGTTTAAAATCGAGAATTTGTTCCAATCAAATCATAAACAATATCAACAGTGTCGATGAGAAATTTGTTGGAGTTGAAGCTATGGACGTTGAAAACGAATTGAACTATGGTTTGTTTCTTCATTGTCGTATACGTATGTTATGGATTCAAATATGAGATTTGAAATTCTTGGTGTATGCTTGTGCATTATGTTGTACGAGGGAGAAAAGGGGAAATTCTTGGTGTATGTTTGGTATATGCTTGTGTGTTATGTTGTACGTCTTTAATTTTTTGTTATGTTGTACGTCTTTAATTTTTTGGTAGGTTCTTATTCGTAGCAGCCTTGACACCTAAGTGTGATTATCTGATCTTAAGTTCAATATCTCTGATATGATTTCGCTCTATTTTTATTTATTTTTCTATATAATAATTTGAATAAAACATTAATGCACTTTTGAGTTTTATCTCACTTAAAATTTACATACAAGGTCATTGCCAGAGAAGATGCAGAGGAAGCGTTGCCGGAGAAGAAGAAAAGGAAGTTTCTCTTTGGGTAATAAAAGCAGAGAAAGCATTGCAAAAAATGACTAAAATGCCCTACACGTGAAATACCATATGCACATTAACGTCAAATTGGTAACCTTCGTCGTAGCTAGAGGATAAAACTAGAAAAGAATTATAAAATGAGATATGAAAATGATATAAAACTTAGGTTGGGTGGTAAAGGGGGGCTTTATATATATTTAGAGGGAATTTCATATTTTTAGTATAAGTATATATATTTTGGGGTTGAAAGTTTGATTTATCTAACATAATATATTATTTTCTATAGGGAGTTATAAATTTTAAAAAAGATATAAACAAAGTATCCAACAACAATGTGTTTATCTAAGATAATAAGTTTGAATTATTTTCAATTTACACACTCATAAAAGTGAATAAATTCATGTTTGACAATAAAAAAAGAGAATGAAAATAACCAACAAAAGAAACAAATTTGTAGGATAAGTTGCTATACAATGGCTAAAAGTATACATTATAAATGACCGAAAAACAAAATATCAAAAAAGATAAAAACATAACAGCACAATTTATAAATTTCAAAAATTGTAATGAAAAATACAAAAAAAACATCCAATAATTAAAAGTAAACAGAAAAAATGAAAAAAACTAGCAAACCATTTTAAAAAATCATTAACACCAATTGCGTTCACGTGAACCTTACTAGTCTACAAAAAAAAGTCGTAACATGACAAACATTGACCCCTAATGGTTGCTCTTTAAACATTGACCTCTAATGGCATTCCTCTATTATCACAACTAACTTCGGAACATCTGGCATCAAATGAATAACAGTAAGTTACTTGACAAACAATTGAACTATACCTCAAACATGGCAGGTGCAGCACAAGAGAAGAGTCCAGATCTCCTGTACCACTTGTGTGTATATCATTTTTCATCTCAATCATTGAATCTCAACCATTACATCTTAACCAATGGTTGAGACGCAAAGGAAAACACATTTAGTCAATACTTTAGATTTTTTTAGGGTTTTAGAAAATTTCAAGCACTAGTTCCTATGAGTGAAAAAATAATTAGAAGCGAGCAGCTTGACATTGAAATGAATCAACCATTCACCCTACAACCACAAATCAGGCATATGCCTATATATGACCATTTAAACAGCATACAATATACCGGAAGATAGTCTTCTTTCTTCATACACAAAAATGAAGATGCACATAATCAAATTACTCAAATCACAAACTTACTGTTTCAAAATTAAACCAAATCAAAGCATAAAAGTGATTAAGAGACGGAATTGACACAAAAAAAAAAAAAAAACAGAACTTACACTAGTGGTGAACGCCGGAAAAGATGGTGTTCAGAATTAAACCAAATCAAAGCATAAAAGTGATTAAGAGACGGAATTTATACACACAATAAAAAACAAAGCTTACACTAGTGAACGTCGAAAAGGATGGTAAATTTCTCTCCTACTTCATGTGTTACTGTAACATTGGGATGCTGTCAGCCATGGCATCGGTCGGCGACGGTGAAGATGATAGGAATCGACTTATCGCTTAGGTGTGGACGTTGATTACTCCGTGATTAATTTTAGTTGTCTTTAGTTTGGTTAAATTTAACTAAAGGTTGGGGTAGGAAGTTAGTAAAGAATAGGGACATATTAATGTCATGTAATCTGTCAAATCATTTGATACTCAATTTTAAATGCTTTTAGAGTGGTCATAGCATTAGTTTAGATGGATTGACCTACCTAATAACATGTGGTTGGTTGGACTATAATTTTCAGACATTCTCCATCCCGCCAAATGACGGGTTTTAATGGCCCGTTGTTTACCGGCTATGCCGACTCACATCGACAATACTAACTACCACATAATAAGTTACAAAGATGAATTAGTGATATTATACATAAATAAACAATCGCTTAGGGTTAAGAATAACCAAAATGTAATTATTTATTCAGAGACGAAGGGAGTACAAAATATAGTATACTCCTATCCTATTCCTAGCTAAAATTGAACCAATATTAGACCAATACCGTAAGAACATCCACAATGGTGAATCTCTAAATAATTCTTTAAATACTTCGTTTTTTTATTTATATTTTTTCAACACTTTAAAAAAGAATCTACTTCAATAAGCTATATAACTCTCTAAAAACCTAAAATCTCTCAAATCTCAATCAACGAACCTAACTACCAGTATATTTTCTATCTTTTTTATTTTTATTTTCCCTCCACAATTTGCATAAAATATTTTATATTTATTTTCAATACAAAAAATGTTGTATAGTTTGGTGATTTCAATTACTTTTATCTAAAACTATATGGAAATTTAAAGGGCAATTTATGGTTAAAATAAATTATCATTATTACTTTTTGACTCTCATATATTAAGGAAACGAGACAAATATTTTTGTTGGTTGAAAAGAATTCACAAATAATTTACGAATATCATATTACTAATATATGTATCTTTTTATGTGATTGATAAATAAAGTTTATGATAATGATGTAACAAAAAGAAAAAAACCGGCGGTATGATTAATTTTCAAAATTTATGTTTTTTTTTTCAAGTAACAAAGATGATAATATCTCAATTCAACCAATAGTGACTTTGTGACAATACAACATGTTTTATGCATTTTTTAGAGAATGAAAACTAAATATAATTTTGAAAATGTCGGCTAAACAGGGTCATTGAGCTTGCTCAAGCTCACATGGGATGCAAATTGTAAGACCCTAAAACTTCGTACATTTGATTTTCTGGCACGATAGACTTCTTGTGTGAGACTTCATGTGTTTGGGGAAGATTGGATTATAGTCAATACCCTAGAGTTGTTGGAGTTACAATGTGTAACTTGGCGTTGTTGGAAACTCGGCTAGTTATAGTGTTTACTTGTTTAGTTCTTGCCTGCGACCTTTGGGAGAACCTAGGTCTTCGTACGCTCGACATACACTTGCTTGGATACATTTTGTATCCCTATAATCATGTTTAGAAAGTTTACATGAGTTGATGACGTTCAAGTATAGTCGTCGTCATAAGTTTGATTTTTACGATTCGCGTTTCGTAACGTATTGCATTTCGTACTTTTGTTGCACTTAGTTTTGGTTTAACCTTGGGAATGTGTTTGAGACCCTTCATTAGGATTTTAACATGCTTTTAAACATGTTTGCATACTCGTCGTTCATTATTTCAATCGTTGGTTTGTTCTACGTAAATTCGCCCTTCGTATAGTAGTTACTGACTAATTTTTAGTATGCAGCAAAATGTTTTGATCGAGATATCACTCAAGATGGTTTTAGTTTGGTTTGGGGCTTTTAAGTCTTTTAGTTTAAGTCCTTATGGTCAGCCTAGCGAAGAAATCACGTTATTTCGTCGAACGGTGTTCAAACTGGAGCATCAGGAAGTTAGGCAGGCGCGGTCGCGGCTACTGTAGCAGGCAAACGTGCCAGGACAAGGACAACATCCATTTTCTGATTTTTTTTTTTTTTATTGTGTAATCCCTTCCCTACCCTTATAGATCCGGCCCCTTGCTCTTTTTTGGTCTCAATTGGAGTTTTTGAACCCCCAAAGCTCTCTTCCACTCATATCTAATTTCTCATTTCCTCCATCTTCATTTTCTTCACCAACCTCGAGAGAGAAATACCATTAATAGGTGTGTTGCGTGTGTTTTGATTCCCGTTGACTCGTTCATCGGAATTTCGATTGGAGACCACCATTGGAAATCTTTCGACGAGGAGATCGTTTCCCACCGATTCATTTTTCAATTTTGATAGGTTTGTTAAACCCTGATTTGGTAAGTTACTTCCCCTTTTTCTTTCACACTCTAGCTTAATATCATGCTAGGTTGTTAGAGAGTTGATTTTCATGATTTGGGTGGAATACCCACCATTATATGATGAGTTTATGATGATTATGTGTTGAGAATACATGGACTTGATTGTTGGTGGGTTTGATTATATTTTTGGAAGTTTATGTTGTTAAGAACATGCTTATTGGGTTTAGGAACCAAAATGTTAAACAAATCACAAAATGAGTTTGTGACCTAACTTTTGCAACTTGGTAAATCGACTCAACAGAGTCAAATAGAGTTTTAATGAGTTTATGTGAGTCCTATGATGAAATCCTACCATGTTTGGAGATCGTCGAATATAAATTGTGAACTCCCGAGATTATAACTTTTAGAGAGGTTTTGGGTTGTCATGATATTTGATGATTTAGAACTTGATTATAAGTCCCCATGAATGTATTAATAAAGTCTAATAACCTTATATGGAACTCTATGATGATTAAAATGCAAACTAATGAGAGCGTTGGATTTTGAGAAGTCTTCTTTAGAGCACAATAGTTCACCAACTTGTTATAGAATCTAAGATGTGATTCTTGTGTGATGAATGGTGAATTGAGATTATGATTAGATGACTAATATGTGAGTGATGGTTACGAGTGTACCCTAGGACAGGGTTAGGAACTTAACAGTATGATATTATACTTGAGATACTTGGGATTTGTGATGATTGATATAAGAATATCGATTAAGTTAAGATTTGTTGGATTTTGTGGTTTAAGTCAATAATGACCTAAAAGATGAAATATAGAGTTAAGACTCAACGGAGTTGAATAGAGATTGAAAATACACTAAACAAAGTAGTGTTAGAATCTTACGACGTTAGAGATGCGTATGATCTTGTTTGTGAAGACCTGAATAATTTCTTTGTGAGTGTCCAATGTGACACCTAAACCTTAAAGGTTATTATTATGATGGTAGGTTGGCACTTAACTAACTTAGTAAGCCGTACAGCCAAGATACTTAGAGCTTGGAGAATTGTGGAGTTGGTTTAGTAACTCAAGAGAATTAACTATGAGCGTGCACTTTAGGGCACGGGAATATTAATGACTATTAATATTCATTCCATAAAAGTTAAGGTGAGTGCACTTTTATGGGTACTCGTGTATGCGAGACTATGGGATAGTCTTGTTTATGCTTTGAGCGTGACTTTGAGTGTAATGATTAATACATTATGGTTATGACCTGATTGTGTAGTTATGTTAATGGCTAAGTATGTAGCCTCATGATATGGGTGTTTGTGGACTAGCGTAGTAGTCTACACTTGGTTGCGAGTTGTGGATCTTGGAGGACCTCAATGCATGATTGTTGGACTAGATAGAGAGTCCCGGTATGGTTTGTTTGAGGGCTAAGTATACGGCCTAATGTTATTGTATATGGACTAACTTAGTAGTCTTTACTTGTTTGCGAGTTAAGGGACTTGGATGACCTTGATAGGTTATTGTTAATAGACTAAATTTGTAGTCTCATTATATGAATGTAAATTAGACTAATTAATAGTCTAGATATGTTTGTGATTTGGGGATCATTGTGTACTTGGACTAAATATGTGGTCAAGTTGTATTTGGGAATACTGACAAATATGTGCCTATATGATTATATGATTCAAAATTAAATATGTAGTTTTGGGATATATTGTTAATTACCTTTCAATATGTGTTTGGTAAAATGTTAAGGTAGAATCATAGATCTACTTGTGTATTGCATTGGAAGTTCAGCTGACATATTTGTTGTTTGGTTTTGTTGATGATGGGACGACGCATCGCCTTCACGAATGTTAAAGTTCGTGATCGCTATGAGTTACCGTATGTATTGGAGACAGGTTATTGCACACACCCCTCCTCTCTTGGCTGTAGTAGGGATGTAGCCCTCCACTATTGTAACAATATGTACAACTTTGGTAAGCTATGGAACTCGAGTGGGACTCGGGGACGTCGATACCACGAGATGGGTATCGAGGTCACATGTGACTCGAGGGCACGATTTTGTTTGCACGTGTATTGCAGGAGCAACACGACGGATGCAGATCAGAGTAGCATACCCTGGTTCATATGATTGATTTGTGAGCACCTACGTGATCATCACCGTGCTACATGGTTTTGGTATTTTGGTTTACGTACCTACTATTATACGGTACTTGTTTATGAGAGTTATCATGTTAATAGATTACCATGATTATAGATGAATATATATTATCATGTTATGTTGTTATTTGTAGTAATTTGTTGGGTCATTATGACACACTCTGTGCTTTTTTTTTTCTAATGTGCAGTTGATCTTTAGCTAGCATTGAGGTCGGATAGTTCGCGGTTGTAGCAGGCATTTCTTCAGAGGCTTAGTTCGTGGAGTATTGTTATTAGTATTATTGTTATTAATGCTTATTGTATTGTCGTTCATTCCAGTGAGGACGAATGCATATATAAAGTTATATAAGCTTTACCTTGGGTAGAGTTATGTTGGGTATTTGTAGTTGTATTATCTTGGAGTCGACAAGTTATGTCGTGTCGTGGTTTTTACATTAGTAGTTTTATCCAGAATCTTTTGTGAGCTTGTTTTAGTTCATAGAGTTTAGCTGTGGTTTGTCTGTATGTTGTGGTGTTGACGTTGTAGTTGTTGGGTTCCGATATATAGTGTCGCCGATAACTTGGTTTACATCCCTCTTTGTTTCACAGGTGGTTTGTTGCGCGTGTGAAATGTTGTGCCACGCGGTTTGAATTTTTAGGTCAAGAGATTCACTATCTCTTTGGTTGTGTTTGCTCGGAGCTTGATAACTTAAGTCTCGTCTTATATTATATTTCGCTTCTGCAGTTAATTGTTGTTGTTATGTATCACAGTTATGGCTTTACTTTCTTGTTGGAGTTTGTTTAGCTTGGTTGTTTGATGGGCGTCATTATGCTTAGCAGGTGGCTATCCATTGTTTAGTTGTTTTAGTGGCATGACCTCGGGATTTCGTGTTGAAATCCAGGTCGGTTCGTTTCACAAATCATACCACTTGGAATGCAATCTTACATTGCCAATACTTAGGAAACTTTATGCAATATAGTTTTGCCTCGAGAAATTCCACAGCATAGTTTATTGAAAATATATAAAGCTGAAAATCTAAAATCTAAAAACTGTAAAAGTATAACTATTGGTAAGTTTTTTTAAAATAAATGGTAGGCTAGATAAATACGTTACCCCAAAGAAAGTAATTTTGTTTCCTCAACCTCATATTTACTGAATATAAGAAACAAAAAAGATATAAAAAAAAACCCTAAAAATTAAATTTTGGAGTTCAAACTACTTAGCATATAGCTCCATATAGCTAATTGCAGTGAATGATATCATATCTAATCTAATATAATCTAATCTAATCTAACTAGTAACTACCTATAAAAGTCTAGATTGTCTCTTAGAACTTAATGTACGAACAAGCATACCCCTTAACTTAATAAATCACTCACCATTAATTAAGGCCAAAAGAGTAAATTTGTTATAGACTAATTAATTTCATGAATAATTAAATAATAGTTTGATCCTTTGACTTGTACCTATTTTAAAGTTAGGTTCTACATTTTTTAATTCTATTCATTTCGTCTTATATTTTGATTTTCTTATCAGTTTCCCACACCTACCATGATTGTTACAAATGTCGCCCAATATTTTCTGAAATGAGAAAAATATCTTTACTCAGTTGAGACACTAAAACTTTATTCGAAACTAAAAAATAATATGATTTTACTTTTTTTTTAAATATGTTCGGGAAAAATATTATAAGATTTATATGAAAAATTGTATCTATAATAATATAATTGTCGGTGAGTATCGAGATATTAAGTAAATTTGTAGCATGTTTAATTATTACCCATGAATAAAATAAGAGAAATACGTTCAGAAAACGTGTCATAATGTCAAGAAGATGAAAAAAATTAAGAACCATTTGATGAATTTGTGCCTTTTGTTAAAGACAATACACATAAATTTATCATGTCAAACAAGAATGATTGGAAAAAAAAAATAGCCATAAATATAATAAATCACTAACCATGAATTAAGGTCCAAAGAGTAAATTTGTCATAGACTAATTATTACATGAATAATTAAATAATAAATTGATCTCTTGACTTGTACATATTTTAAAGTTAGGTCATACATTTTTTTAATTCTATTCATTTCGTCTTATATTTTGATTTTTTATCAGTTTCCCCATCCTGCCATTATCATTACAAATATCGCCCAATATTTTCTAAAATGACAAAAACACCCTAACTCAGTCAAGACAGTAAAACTTTATTCAAAACAAAAAATAATATGGTTTTACTTTCTTAAATATGTTCGGGAAAGACATTATTAGATTTATATGAAAAAACTGTATCTATAATAATAAAATTGTTGGTGAGTATCGAGATATTAAGTAAATTTGTAGCATGTTTAGTTATTACCCATGAATAAAATAAGAGAAATAGGTTAAGAAAATGTACTATAATGTCAAGAAGATGAAAAAAAAATGAAGAATCATTTGATTTGTTAAAGATAATACACGTAAATTTACTATGTCAAACAATAATGATTGGATAAAAAAATTGTCATAAATATAACAAATCACTCACCATTAATTAACACAAAAAGAGTAAATTTGTCATATGCTAATTAATTTCATGAATAATTAAATAATAATTTGATCCCTTGACTTGTACCTATTTTAAAGTTAGGTCTTATATTTTTTAATTATATTCATTTTGTCTTGTATTTTGATTTTCATATCAGTTTTCCCCTACCATTATCGTTACAAATATCGCTCAATATTTCTAAAATGACAAAAATACCCTTACTAAGTTGAGACACTAAAACTTTATTCGAAACTTAAAAATAATATGGTTTTACTTTCTTAAATATGATCGGGAAAGACATTATTATATATATATGAAAATTTTTATCTATAATAATAGAATTGTTGGTGAGTATCGAGATATTAAGTAAATTTGTAGCATGTTTCGTTAATACCCATGAATAAAATAAGATAAATTAGAAAAGAAAATGTGTCATAATGTTAAGAAGATGAAAAAATAAATGAAGAACCATTTGATGAATTTGTGCGTTTTGTTAGAAAAAAAACTAAAATCTACACTTTACTTTTTTGAATTTTCAAACTACTACAAGTAGCCTTAAAAACTATCATGTTGGTTCCAAACTTATAGATATTACAAACAAAACCAATAGTAGTAATCACAAATAACTGGGTTCAAATAATTAACTCATCTCCATAACTGCGTTCCAAACCTCAAACATTTTTTGCTCTTAACTTGCTTGCTCCTCTTCATAGGACCTGATGTAGTTACATATGAGAATCTTTCTATTCTCCTCCTTTGGCTATCGACTTTCTTTTCTCCTACTGCAACTCTCATTTTATTGGAAGATATTGTCATCAACCGACATCCTTTCGAGTAGTTTATCCTATAATTAATTAGATTATCTCATTACTTAGTAATTTGACACCGAAAGTTGATAGGAATTAAGAAATGAGAGACGTTTAAAAAAAAATTCGACTAATCGGAAGCTAAAAAGATTATATGTCTCCATTTGAACAAGGTGATGTGAATGCATTTTTTGGTGGTGGTGATTGTAGTACTGACGATTGTAGGGATGGTGGTGGCGGCAATTGTAGGGATGACAGTGGTGGTTTAGATGAAATACAACATTGTGAGATTTTCAAATCATTATATTTTCAAATATCCACATGAGTTTTGGTTTCAATTTGAATATTTGAAAATTCAAAAAAAAATGAATTTGAGTTTGTAAAAAGTGAAATTCAAAGTTGTGTGGTGATGTGTCTATAAATGGTGAGTTTTGAAAATTAGTCATTTTTAAGGAAGGAGTACAAAATTAAAAGAGGAATTAAATCAAATAAAAAATTAACTTTTAGGGGGGAAATGGTTAATTTTGTCACTGTACTTTGATTAATTGTTACATTTTGCCACTGTACTATGTTTCGAGCGAAATTGTCATTATACTTTTAAAGATATATGCAATTTCGTCACTATCCCTAACTACTTATAAAAGTCTAGGTTGTCTCTTAGAACTTAATATATGGACAAACCTACCCCTTAATGTAATAAATCACTCACCATTAATTAAGGTCAAAAGAGTAAATTTGTCATAGATTAATTAATTCCATGAATAATTAAATAAAAGTTTAATCCCTTAACTTGTACCTATTTTAAAGTGAGGTCCTACATTTTTTAATTCTATTCATTTCGTCTTATATTTTGATTTTCATATTAGTTTCCCCCACCTATCATGATCGTTACAATTGTCGACCAATATTATATGAAATGAGAAAAATACCTTTACTCAGTTGAGATACTAAAACTTTATTCGAAACTAAAAAATAATAGTATTTCACTTTCTTAAATATGTTCGGGAAAGACATTATTAGATTTATATGAAAAATTGTATCTATAATAATAGAATTGTCGGTGAGTATCGAGATATTAAGCAAATTTGTAGCATGTTTAGTTATTACCCATGAATAAATAAGAGAAATGCGTTAAGAAACTGTGTCATAATGTCAAGAAGATGAAAAAAAATGAAGAACTATTTAATGAATTTGTGTCTTTTGTTAATGACAATACATATAAATTTACCATGTCAAACAATAATGATTGGAAAAAAATAGCCATAAATATAATAAATCACTTGCCATGAATTAAGGTCAAAAGAGTAAATTTGTTATAGATTAATTAATTCCATTAATAATTAAATAATAATTTGATCCCTTGACTTGTAACTATTTTAAAGTTAGGTCCTACATTTTTTAATTATATTCATTTCGTTTTGTATTTTGATTTTCTTATCAGTTTCACCTTCCTACCATTATCGTTACAAATGTCACCTAATATTTTATAAAATGACAAAAATACCTTACTTCAGTCGAGATACTAAAACTTTATTTGAAACTAAAAAATAATATGGTTTTACTTTCTGAAATATGTTCGAGAAAAACATTATTAGATTTATATGAAAAATTATATCTATAATAATAAAATTGTTGGTGAGTATCGAGATATTAAGCAAATTTGTAGAATGTTTAGTTATTACCCATGAATAAAATAAGAGAAATGAGAAAATGTGTCATAATGCCAAGAAGATGGAAAAAAAAAAAAAGAAGAACCATTTGATGAATCTATACGTTATGTTAGAAGAAAAAAAACTAAAATCTACAGTTTACTTCTTTGAATTTTCAGATTACTACAAGCAGCCTTAAAAACTATCTTACTGGTCCCAAACTTATAGATATTACAAATAAAACCAATTGTAGCAATGACAAGTAACTAGGTTCAAATATTTTACTTCTCTCCATAACTGCGTTCCAAACCTCAAACCTCTTTTACTCTTAACTTGTTTACTCCTTTTCAAAGGACCCGATGTAGTTATATATGATCTCTATTCCCCTCCCTTGGCTATTGACTTATTTTCTTCTACCGCAACTCTCATTCTATTGGAAGATACTGCCACCAAGCAACATCCTTTCAAGTAGTATATCCTAAAATTAATTAGATTATCTCCTTCTTTAGTAATTTGACACCGAAAGTGGATAGGAACTAAGAAATGAGAGATGTTCTAAGAAAAAAGTCCAACTAATCAGAAGCTAAAAAGATTATATGTCTTCATTTGAACAAGGTGAGGTGAATGCATTTCTTGGTGGTGGTGATAGTAATATTGACGACTGTAGGGATGGTGGTGTTAAGGGCGGCGGTGGCAGCAATTGTAGGGATAGCAGTGGTAGTTTAGATGAAATACAACATTGTGAGATTTCCAAATCATTATATTTTCAAACATCCACGTGGGTTTTGGTTTCAATTTGAATATTTGAATATTCAAAAAATTGAATTTGAGTTTGTAAAAAGCGATATTCAAAGTTGTGTGGTGATGTGTCTATAAATGATGAGTTTTTCAAATTAGTTATTTTGAAGGAAGGAGCAAATAATTAAAAAAAGAATCAAATCAAATAAAAATTTAACTTTGGGGAGGGGGGGATTGTTAATTTTGCCACTATACTTTGATTAATTGTTACATTCTACAACTGTACTATGTTTCGAGTGAAATTGTCATTATACTTTTAAAGATATATGCAATTTTGTTGTTATCCATAACTGTCATCCAATTTTAACGGTGACTTAACGGAAGCTAATGGTATTTTATTTTTCCGTTTTAGCAAAGCAAGGTGAACACTTTTTTTTGTGTGGTGGTGACTGGTGATGACGGTGGCGGCGATTGCAGGGATGCTGGTGGCGGTGGTTAAGAGTGGTATTTGGGTGATACTTTTAAAGATATATGCAATTTTGTTGTTATCCCTAACTGTCATCCAATTTTAACGGTGACTTAACGGAAGCTAATGATATTTTATTTTTTCGTTTTAGCAAAGCAAGGTGAACGCATTTTTTTGGTGGTGGTGACTGGTGATGGCGGTGGCGGCGATTGCAGGGGTGCCGGTGGTGGTGGTTAAGAGTGGTATTTGGGGGTGATTGTAAGCATGACAATAGTTGTTTAGGTGGAATATGACATTGTTAGATTTTCAAATCATCATATGGGTTTGAGTTTCAATCTTCAAATTTGAAAATTTAAAAAAATTAATTTGGATTTGTAAATAGTGAACTTTACGGTTGTGGTTGTGGTGGTGGTGGGTCTATAAATGACGAGTTTTGCATATATGTTAATTTTAACGAAAGAGTAAAGAATTAGACAAAAAAATAAAATAAAATCAAAAATTGATTTTTGGGTTAATGGTGTTATTTGAGGTGATAATGGTGGTGGGTCTATGAATGATGAGGTTAATGGAAGAAAACTAATGATAACAAAATAAATTAAATTAATTCTAAATTTCATTTTTTAGAGTAATGCAATTTTTTTAATTTTTAATTTAAATATTAGAAAAATTATAATAACAGCGTTGGTAGGCTGCTAGCCTTACAACTAAATTTATGACTTTCTTTGCAACTAAACCTTGAAAAAGAACAAAAATGTCTTTGTCCAAAACAACTTTACAGTTCTTCAAAACTTAGTTGTTAAGAAAGTAATATAATTAGTTGTAAGGATATCATTTTCCTTATAATTATGCCAAATTATAATTCCCCTCAAAAGTATCCACCAAATCACATTGTGCACCCCCAACCCTAAGGTTTGTCCCATAATAGCATCTGACGTTTTTTTTCTTTATATTTTTCATCCTAACCACAGCCGTTAGAAAAGTCACGTTAATTTGGCATTTCCTTGTGGGTGTTAACTCGAGGGAAATATTTGGAATTTGGTGCAAACTTTGGGAGTGTTAAATGTATTTTAGCCCAATAAAAATTAAGAAATAAAATATAATTTTCTAAAAAAATTATATAAATGTGTGTGTAAAATTAAAATGTTAAAAAAAATTAAGTGGGGGGGGGGTCCACCATTCCTTTTTTTTCTTGCTGAAAGAGAATCTAGAATAAAGATCCACCATGTTTTCTGGTCTTCAGTCGTCCCCAAAACAAAAATTAACCCAGAACTCGATCTGAGTTTTGTCCACTCCCTCCAAATTTTTCTCTCTTAACCTAGAAGATAGATATGCGTTTGATTTCATTATCAATTTTTTTATCTTGACGATGAAAACAAAGTACGCAAACAAAAGATATGAAAAACTTTTACCCATAGATACCCGTCCCATCTCTGATTTTTTGTATGAAATTGGATACACTCACCTTCTCCGATGAAACCCAACCACCACTGAAATTAATCAATTTCTCATCCCCCCTTTTATCCTCTTACATGACTTAACTTAACTTAACTTTTTCTCTCATAATTGCTTAAATAATTCAACCCGACCACCATGACAGTTGCTCTGAGGTCGAAATCATCTAGAACCATAGCTGCTTCAACATCCTCTCAATTTCGATACTTTGTTTTAAGTCATATGCAAGCGGGTCGTATGTCTAATTTTCTCTAGCAAAATTAAAGAGTATTTCAATAAAACCCCTTACCATTTCTTTTAATTCATGCCCGTCTCTCTTTCTGACGAATTCGACGATATGGGTTATTAGTTTTCTGTTAATCTCATGTTTTTATAAAGGTTTTTAGTAAGTATACTCTATAACCCATGATTGCTAATTTAGGCGCGACTTATGCAGGGGACAGAATGAGGGAGATCGAAGATAGAATTTGGCTAAAATCGAAAGAGGTAGGCACCCGAGCTGTGATAGGAGTGACTTGAGTGGGAAGAGTTTAGGCTAGAGATGACTGCTTCTATATATGGTGGGGCTAGAGATGGCGGCTATTACGATGGAGCCGAAGATGAGATTGCACCAGGAGATGAAAGAATGAGAGGATGTGAGATTATGGTTTTTCCTTTTAATACATTTACTCTTTAACCAGATAAAAGAAATGTCATTTTTGCCCCGCACGTGGAAGATCATGTGCTAGTTAAAGTGAATTTTCTAACGTCCGTCAAGGATAGGGTGGAAAATGGAAAAAAAAAATGTAGCATCGCATACCATTATGGGACAAACTTTAGGTTATGATGCACTATGTGATTTGATGGATACTTTGCGGGGGGAATTGTAAATTGACCATATAATTATTTTTGAATTATTGAAACAATTATTTATTTATTTTAAAAAAACATATTTTAAATACTAAATGGGTAACTAAATAATGAAGTTATAACCAAATCTCATTTTGAACCCCAAGAAAAATGATCAAAATAATATTTATGTGACATGTACATACCATTTTCCCTTACTATGATCAACACCCATAGACGGAAGGGGGCAAAGTGGGACAAATAGAAAAAATAAGGTATGGAAGTGAGACACTTCGTAGGTTGGGGTGCAATGTGAGATTTATTGTGTAATTTTGAGAGCTAATCATATTTTGGCTCCATCAAAAGTAGTCCAAAATATAAAATTTCCCCCTAAGTATCCACCAAATCGACTTTGACCCTCAACGTAATTTTGTTGCATTTCCATATTTCATGTCAAATTTGGTGATGATGATGTCATGTTTGGTAATCGTAGTGATAGAAACGGTGGCGAATAATGTTTAAGATCAATAATTTGGTCTAATCAAACCATAAACAATATTAACTGTACTGATGAGAAATTTATTAGAGTTGAAGCTAGGGATGATGAAGACAGATTGAACCATTGTGTGCCTCATCTTTGTCGTATACATTTGTGATTGATTCAAATATGGGTTTTGAAATTCGTGGTGTATGCTTGTGTATTGTGTTGTACGAGAGAGAAAGGGATAAATGTCGGGGGCTGTAACAACTTTAATTTTTTATGGGTTCTTATTCGTGACGGCCTTGACACATAATTGTGATTATCTGATCTTCAGTTATATCTCTCTGATATCTGATATTATTCCGCTCTATTTTATTTATTTTTCAATATAAAATTTTGAATAAAAGATTCATACTTTGAGTTTTATTTCAATTAAAATTTATATACGAGGTCATTGATGGAGAAGAAACAGAAAAAGAGTTGTTGGAGAAGAAGAAAAAGAAGTTTCTTTTTGGGTAATAAAAGCAGATAAAACGTTGCCAGAAAATGACCAAAATACCATACACGTGAAATCTCATGTGCACCTAATGTGAAATTGACAACCTTCGTCGTGGCTAGTGGGTAAACTAGAAAAAAATTATAAAATAATATGAAAATGACACAAAATTTAGGTTGGGTGTGGCAAAGTGGGACTTCATAGACACTTTGGTGGAATTTTGTATTTTTTAGTGTAACTATATACTTTGGGGTTGAGAGTTTGATTCTCCAACACAATATTTTTTATAAAAAAAGTCATAAATTCCATAAATGAAATAAGCAAAGTCTCCAACAACAATGTGCTTATTTAAGATAATAAGTTTGAATTATTGTCAATTTACACACTGATAAAAATAAATGAATTCATGTTTGGTATTAAAAAAGAGATTTAAAAATAACCAACAAAAAAAAACAAATGTGTAGGATAAGTTGCTATACAATGACTAAAAGCATACATTATAAATGAACGAAAAATAAAGTATCAGAAATACTAAATACATAACAATATAATTTATAAGTCTCAAAAACGGTAAAGATTAAAACACACAAAAATATAAAATTAAAAGTCAACAAAAAAAATGAAAGAACTAATAAATCACTTTTAAAAAAATCATTAACACCACGTACAACGCACATGAACCTTACTAGTACATGTTAAACATGCCTCGTTAGAATAAGCGTCAAAGCAGGTGACGTGTCATA
This sequence comes from Codonopsis lanceolata, assembly GCA_013146195.2. NCBI lineage: Eukaryota > Viridiplantae > Streptophyta > Magnoliopsida > Asterales > Campanulaceae > Codonopsis > Codonopsis lanceolata. Next base: position 94,419 of record JABEVN020000083.1, read on the forward strand.
TGTACATTGTGAGTATACAACCAGTAGCACTCTAAATAAAAGGGAAGTTATTCATACAATTTACAAAAGACTTATCAATGAGGAATTATGCTCAAAGCACCAAGAAAAAAGTTCGGAATGATCAACTCCTTCAATCTATCCGCTCATAATTCCGCATTATGAAAGGCTCTACAATCCTTTCCAACTAGGTCCAGCGTTGTGATATACAATTCACATCCCAAAAACAATACTTCCCCCCTCCATAAAGTTCAAAAAATAGTGCATGACATATTGAAACATATAGTTCTTCAAAATCACACAATACAATAGAGAGTGCATAACATAATGAAACATAAAGTAAAAAAAAATAGTGCACGGCATAGTTCTTAAAAATAATGCACAGCATATTGGACCATTAATCATGCTCACTGGAGTTGAATGAAGCATTAATTAAACCTATTTTAAAGGTTACATCGATTCACATTACTCCTATAACCGTTGAGCCGTTCAATTGCTGAATTTCTAAAATAACAATAATATAGATTTTTAAGTAACACATACGAAACATTTGAACAATAGTAGAATGAAGATTAGATCGATCTTGACTAGAGATTTGACTTAAACATTGATTCAATGCTTGGTAGTCAATCAACTATAAACATCTGCTTACTAAGAAACTCAAAGAACATCGAATTCCTTGGACTTTGTAGAATTAATTTACTTCAGTTGAACAACAAAGCGTGAGAAAAACTTATCCAAATTTACACATTAAATGTAATTTCGGCACAAACTAAAATGAACAAAAACAACTCCAAATTTCAGTATATTTCCTAATAACAAATCCTATATTTTAACAAGAAGACTAGAAGAATAGATTTGGCAGAGTTCACGAATCATGTTCCTTAGTTATATGTCGTATAAAGAAATTTTGCACTTTCATGCTTTTAATTATATGAGTTCTATGAACCATCTTTCGGAGGATACCAAGTCCACATTAGATTTTACCTTGAATCAAGATTCTTGGAGATGTCAAATCATCTTCAGCAGCAAGCTTGAAAAATTTAATGTTTAATCCATAACATTTCGTCTATTCTTGCCTAGTATTTTTATTTTCATTGTTACCTAGAAACACAAATTCTTAGTTTAAGAAAAGCAAGACATGTGATTTTACAATTTCCTCTAATACCATCTTATTATCTTAAGTCTCCCAACTTGACAAACAATCAAAAAACAAAATCTGAACTGAAATCAAACTAGAGATTTGACTTAAGCATAAATAAAATCATTCAAATTCATATAGCAAAAACAATCAAAACACCAAAATACGAATAAAGTAAAGACAACCCGTCTAACATTTTTTTCAAACTTCCATGGCCTAGATAAATATGTGAAGACACCTGAATTTCGTAACCATATTTAAAACATTCTATAAAATGTTATATCAAGTCAAAAGGACTGACGTACGTTAACTTTCAGGGGGACCAAAGTGTCGAAAGAAGAATCAAAAAAAGAAAAGGACAAACAATGAAGTAGAAGGGGGGAAAAGAGTAAAAGTTAAACGGAAAAAACAAGTCGGGGCGCCGCCCCCCACACATCTAGACGTCACGCCAGAAACTGCAGTAGGTAGCGCCCAAAATTGTTTGGTCTGGTGCCTATTCCTTCCAAGGTATCACTTCTCCAACGCAGGGTACAACCCCTCAAACTCAGTGCAAAATATCTCGGTCTTTCCTTCGAGGTCAAGACTTCTTCTTCTCTGCCTATAAATAGAGGTCTCCTCTCATTGCAAACCGACGGAGAAATCAACACATAAATTTTACGGAGAAACTCTCTCTCGCTGAAGCGCTGTTATATAGAAATTCTTCTCCCCTTTAGGCTGAAGAAATCCTCCATAAACACTCCTAAAATCTGTGCAAATAGAAACCTAATCAAACCAATTAGGTTTTCACCCTAAACCCGGTTGCAAAAAGTCGTCAACGCAACAGTTACACCGCCGAAATTCAGACACGACATACAACATTTTCAGCAAAACAAGTAGTTACGCTGCCCGAATAGAGAGGCAGAAAGCAACAAAAACAAGCAGTTACGTCGTCCGAATAGAGAGGTGGAAAGCAACAAAAACAAGCAATTACGTCGCTCGAATAGAGAGGTGGAAAGCAACAAAACAAGCAGTTACGCCGCCCGAATAGAGAGGTGGAAATCAACAAAAACAAGCTGTCACGCCACTCAAATTCAGACAATAACGCTCTAAGAGGTAAGTTCTGTCCCTGTAGTTATTTATTCTAGTCTATAAATAAAATGTAGATATTTAATTAGTTTCTTTTCTGTTTTTTTACTTTAATATAAAAATAGTTATAATTTCTTATTTGTTTAATTACGTTCTTTCCTGCTTTTACTTTAATGTAAAAGTAGTTATAATTTCTTACGGTTTAATTAATTTCTTTTATATTTATACTTTAATGTAAGAATAGCTATAATTTCTTATTGTTTAATAAGTTTCCTTTTTGTCTATACATGTAATTTAAATAAAGTTTTGTTGTTAGCATAGCTATTTTATTTTTAAGATAGCTTATAAAAATGTTATTATTATTCTCTAAATTTTATTATTTTAGTTGTACTTTTGCTTTGTTTCATTAAGTAAAATGTAACGTAAATTCTTTTGGTTATATATATGAATATGTATTTTTCTAGACCAAAGTATATATATATATATAATAAAACCAAACATGTTGACAAACCCATTGTGAGACCGAACGGGCGGGTTGAGTGTCTAACTCATTCATAACTCGTAATTTAACCCCCGAACCCATACATTATGGTATTTTTGATTTTTCTCCATTTATTCATAAAATAGATGTGGTGACTCTATAAACACACTTTTGAGTTCACAATGAGGTCAAACGTATTCCATCACTTAAAGTTTTGACGCCACTTACTTTTTAGTAGCGATGCATGGATTGGGTCCGAAATGGAGTTCTCACAATATGCAAAAAAGAACTTGTTGCAATGATGTTTCCTCTTATTCTAGTCTTACCGAAGGTATCCATTTACTTGGAGTTCGCTAATAGTTGCATTCAAAGTGATTACTTGTTTGCAACTACTTCTTGATTGGTATTACCTCTTTTCTTTTTCTTTTTATTAATCGACAATCACATACTAATAAGCTTAATTTTGAAGGCATTGGATTCAGCTAAGGAAGTTAAATGGTCTCTATTTCAGAACCTCGTTAGTTTATAAGGTAGATGTTATTGAAGCCACTGTGTTAACCTAGTGGTTTTGCCTTAAGAAATTTGTATATTATACTCTACTAATAAATTACTACTTCAATATATTTGGAACCACAATTGTATTTTATTTAATCTCAAGAAAGAAAAAAGTCTCAATCAATCAAAGTTGAGTACAAGCATCTAATTTCAACGATAAACCAAACAAACATATCCTAAATCAAAGAGTCCACATTTAATTTCAACAAATTTCTCATTTAAAAGTGAAAATTTTGATATTTGTAACTACCTGAAAATCGTTGAATAAGGGTAATCTACCGTACATGGTGCCTGTTGTGCTTTGTGAAAGGGATGAGAATAGAGAAGAAGGCCAGGTAGGTAGAGGGAGATAGATGATCGATGAAATGATGTGGAGAAAGAGGAGAGAAAACCCATGATGAAGTAATATTGTTCAACGTAAATAACTCTTTAAATTAAGAGAGTGATTAAGATGGTTTTAAAGATAAAGAGTGTGTTTGGGTGACCCTTGTGAGTTTACTAGGAGCTTAAAAAAACTCTAAAATATGTTTGGGAATGGTGATCAAGTACAATTATGAGTGTAAAAAACCAAAGTGATGAATAATAAGATGGTAAATGTTGGAAAATTAGTGTAAATGTGAAGGAAATTGTGTAACTTGAGGCACTAACTTTTTGCTAGTCATTTGTGTAATGATAAGGATAATTGTGGAAATGTGTTCTACTCCGTGACAATATCGAAATTATAAAAGTACTTTTTTCGTCTATTTTGGTGTTTGGATGAATAAGTTATGAATAATTAAAGTGTGATGTTGGAAGTGTGTTTATCCCATATTGAAAAAATAATAAAGACTTGAGTGGTTTAAATACAAGCTCATTTTGTCTAAGAGATAAGTTTGTGTAGAGTAGAAGTTATCTCTTGCGCGCCAGAGGAGGGTGCAAATCATGTGTGAACGTGTTGCCTAGACACGAATGTCAGACCAAAAATTGTCCTATACTTTGACAAACTCACGTTTTGTTAATTTTCTTTTTGCTACATGTCTATAAATTGAGATCGATTTGCACAGTTGCAAAACACAGTTTTGAACAATGCCTGAAACACTTCTTGCATTTGCATCTTGTTGAGAGACTTCTTTTGGCCTTCTATTCTCCTTGGTGATTGAGTCCAAACACATATTTAATTCGCCGGAAACTTAAGGGCAAGATCTCTCCGATGCCTCAATTGTATTATAGGAGACAGGCATCCTAAAGAAGTTCCAAGCTCATAGAAGGAGTAAGGCGAATCTGTTTTAAGAAAATTGTACCAAACACAGGCCTCATAATCACGTCACCAGTAGACTTTGGTTCCACTTCAACAACATTCATTAGCAACCTACGCAAGCTTCAACCAGTTTGTACACTAGCACCCTTTGCAAAGGTTTTTTTTTTTTCCCTTTGCAGAGGTTAGTACATCGGCAACGTTGATATAACAGTAACGGTTATATTTGTTTTCTTTACGTATCCTATAATTGTATTTCTCATATTTCCTATGTATCTATATATATATATAAAAGCTAGGTAGTCTAAAAGAGGTAAAATCCTGTCAAAATGCACTTGCTAAAAAAGGAAAGTCATCTTTAAGTATTATTATATAGTAGTTAGCATGCATTGGGAACACAAATCTGATTAATTGATTACACAATTCTCAAGATTTATTGAAAATGTGCAAATATACACATGTTGTAGAAAATAACAAGTTTCTATGTAGTAGTATTTAATATGGGTAGTTACCCATGTGAAAATCTGTTAATACAAATCTCTTTTGGTACATACTTAATTTATTGATTAATTAAAATGAGCAAATAACATTGGAATGAGAACAAATGTGCTATAAAAAAACATATTCATTGAATACTTGTGATTACAAAATAAAATATAATCACAATTAATTATAAAAAGTTTGCTATGAAAATCTTCATATATGACTTATCTGTATTTGAAACTTTTGTGTCTCTTTCATCGTATCCGAAATTATAATATCAAAGCAAACTTTATTTTTGCAAGTAACCACAGTTAATTATAACTTATTGGTAAATCATATGAATATATACGATTAAATTATAGTAGTAGATACCAACCACAAATTTCAAATATTTAATAAATCTATATGTTATATAGAGAAGAATATACATCTGAATTACTATTTATATTACTTAAGATCCTAAATTTTAATAACAAAAAATATTAATTATTAAACTCTATAAAATTATGAACAAGAAAATGATTTAAACAATTCATAAAATATTTGATTAAATGATATCAATTATACTGATATAATTTGTTTCATTCATCATGTTTTTTCTTTATTTTTTTATTTTGTTTATTATCTTCATTTTATTTATGTATAATTTAATTAAAAGAGATATATGTGCGTGCGTTTAACGCACGGATGTAAAACTAGTTATTTCTAAAAGTAAACGTATTGGTTTTTTAAAGGAAGGAACTTCTGACATGAGCTATAATTTGAATAATCTCAATTGCAAACTTTCAAAATATTTTTGCTTGGTTGAACTTGAGCTTAGTCGAGTTGGGCTTTAGTCAAACAACCACTAACATAATAACCAAATGCAAACTGAGTCGTTAGCCAACATGACTCAGTTTGATAAGATTAAGGGTGTGTTTGATAAGATGGTTTTGAGGTGGGTTACTAATTTTAGATTCTCATTTTGTAATGATGGTTTGTCAAATAGAGTTGTGAAATTGGATGAGTCTCTTGGGTTAGTCCGTTCAGCCGCCTAAAAGAGATAGGGTGGTTGATATTTATTAGGTTCGCCACTTTTTTAGATTGACTTGGCTTGTTACACCAAATAACGGGTTAAAGTGGGTTGTGGATTGACTCACATAGAATTGTCAAAATGACTTGGGCCCGTTGGCCTAGCTCGCCCCACAGCCTAAAAGATGTGGGTTAGGTTAGTATTTCTTAGGTTCGTCCCGCCCCGCCAAATGACGGGTTGAAGTGGATTGTGGGTTGGGTTGGCTCGCCCCGCCAACCCACCTTGATAGCTCTATTGTCAATATATATTGTGATAATAATACCTATTAGGGCATCCACAATGCTCCACATTCCCCCACAAATTCTTAGCTGGGTCTCATTGCCAACTATACATTTTCATAATTTCTCTCTCTTAAGAATTTTCTTCTACAATGGTTTTGATTCTTCAACAATTCTTACATGGGTCCCACTACCACATCATTCACATTATTTACATCACTTTTTATTTTTATACTTTGCAAATTAATTAATTAATACGTATATGCAATATAAATAAATTATTTCGTTTATAATTTTTATTAATATATTGAATATTCAAATATGCAATATAAATAAATTATTTCGTTTATAATTTTTATTAATATATTGAATATTCAAATATGCAATATAAATAAATTATTTCGTTTATAATATTTATTTATATATTGCATATTCAAATATATTATATAAATAAATAAATTCGTTTATAATTTTTTAAATATATTGAATATTCAAATATGCAATATAAATAAATTATTTCGTTTAGAATATTTATTTAAATAAATTATTTCGTTTGAAATTTTTGAAATTTTTGAAATTTCAATAAAAAGCCATCAGCAGACAATTTAAATTGTTAATCCATCCGTTTCGGGCAAAAAGTCTCCGTTTGATCATCAAACTTTTTAAGAAAATTACATTATTTTTTTGTTTTTATACTTTGCAAATAAATTAATTAATACCTATATTGTTTTTAAAATAAATTAATTTGTTTATAATTTTTATTAATATATTGCATATTCAAATATGCAATATGATTTTTTGCAAATTTTTTTAAAAATATCTAAATTGAATAATAGAATGTTTGCCCAAAACGGAGGGAGTATTAATATATTGCATAAAAATGTTAATAATTAAAATTATATAAAAACATGATTACTTAAAATTACATAAAAACATTAAAAATTTAAAATTACATAAAAATATTACATAATTAAAATTAAATAAAAAACATTACATTTTCAAAAAAAAGGTAAAAGACATTTTCAAATGGTTGAAAAATTCAACTTTTTAAAAAAATCAAAAAAATTTCAAAATCTCAGCTGGCCGACAGCCTGCGCCCGACGCCCGCAGCGCTCCGACTGGCTGTGGCGCTCACTTGCTCCTCCTGCGGCTCTCTCTCTCTCTTGCCCAGTTGATTATTAATTGGGAATTTTTGGGAGGAATTCCCAAATGAGAATTGTCCACAATGGTGAACAATTCTTAAACAATTTGGGAATTGTCTAAGAATTGCCCATTGTGGATGCCCTTACACACTCCCTCTCTTTTATTAATTGTGTACTCATTACATTCATTCTCTCTCTCTAGGATGTGCAATAATGATATTATTAAATGAAGGGATATATTGAGAAGAATTGTAGAAAATTTATTCACCAAAAATCTTTAGGATTAGGAACATCCAAAAATAAAAAGTATGAACATTTATTCGGGACGGAGAGAGTATTATAAATATTAGTGTAATGAGGATTTTTCTTTAATGCCCTTGTGCATATAACTATAATTAAAGTAGGTAAACAAAATAAGGGTAAAGTGATAAAAATGTTTTCCTATAAATGAAAGTTTTGAAAGTGAACAATTATTCTCTCAATTCTAGGCAAAAAATTTATTATACTATTGTGAGATGTTTTATTTTGAAAGTCCATTTTCTTAAAAAGTCCATTTTTAAAAAGTTATAATTATTATCTCCATAACATTTCAATTTTACACTCACATTTGTTATTAACATATTTATTATGCTCGAAATTTTTTGTAAGTATGAACAACTTTAGTACTAATTATATATTCTATTTATTTCGGGCAAAGAGTCCACTATTCCATTTTAGAATGTTTTACTTAAAGAGTCCACTTTAAAAAATGAGTAGGTCTCCTGAAAGACCTTCTTATGGATCTTAATTCGTAAGACGAAACTCCACTTTTTCACAGCTCAACTCACTTTTACAAAAAATATTCATAAGACCGTTTTGCACAAATATTTGTCATAAAAGATTAAGACATAAAAGTGTTATTTTATTACTAATTAAATACTAAAAGTGACATTTGTTTTTAAAAAATTGATTTTCAAATGAAGACTTTTTATCCGAACGAAAAAAGTATATCTTAATACTCCCTCCGTCCCTAAATAATTGTCCTAGTTGCCGGCGCACAGTTTAAGAAAAAACAATGGACTTGATTATTTATATTAGTTTAATGTATAGTTTCCTTTAATGTCTATATGCATGTGGCTCATAATTTAAGTAGAGTGAAAAAGTAAGGGTAAAGTGATAAAAGTGATGTTCTAAAAAGGTAAGTTTCAAAGTGGATAATTATTTTGGGACGAACGAAAAATGAAAGGAGGACGATAATTTAGGGAGAGAGAGAGTAATTAAAATTTTCAAGTGTGCACAGTTTGGTTGAAACGAATGAAGTATTTAGGAATGTATGAAGTATTTTACATCAACATAATATTTTCGAAATACTAGAACATAAATAAAGTAAATTGTTAAGAGTTCGAGACAATTTACTCCTTCAAGTTCAACTTATCCCATAGGGATAGGGGCAACCTAGTGATTACTGAACAACGAAAAGTAGTCCAAATCCAAACAACTAAACAAGAGAAGTCAAAAGGGCGATATTGTAATTCAATAAAACCTAATAATCCAAAAATACCTCAGTTTCCCTCTTACCCGCCTATAAAATATGAATGCAGACTTTAACATTATTAAACCCTACAATAGCAGTCTCTGTTTTCTCTCTCTAAAACCCTAATCCCTTTCTCTTTCAACGACCATGCCACCCAAGCGTATCCTTCCTCCTCCTTCCTCCGACGAGGACAAAGATGAACACCCCACCGACTGCCCCGATTCTGATGATGAAGAAGTTTCCTCCGAAGATGAAGAACAACCACAACAACAAAAAATCAAATCCCAAAAACCTATAACCCAAACCCATTCCGAATCCGACGACGAAGAAGATGATGAAGATGAAGAAATAGAAGAAGAACGCGAAACACCTCCTCCAAAGAAATCCACAGCCCCGAAACCCCAATCGCCTTCAGATTCCGTCTCCGGATCCGGTTCTGATTCGGAGTTGGGTAATACCAAGCATTCCCCTTCTGCTTCCGATTTTGCTGTCAAACCCATCGCTTCTAAGCCAATGGGAGATTCAACCAAGCCGAGAAAACCCACCAATTCTAAGACTTATGTGGCTGCCCCTGTTGTGAAACCCTCGGCAAAGCGGGCAATTGAGGTGGTGGAGCAAAACGGAACGAAAGATTCGAAAAGTAAGAGGAAGAAAGTAGCAAATGGTGATGCTGACAATGAGGAGAAAAAGTCTGCCGTCACTCGGTTGTGGAGCGAGAATGATGAGATTGTAATCTTGCAAGGAATGGTTGATTATTGGTCGAAAAAGGGGACTGACCCGTATGCGGATATGGGTGCGTTTCATGAATTTATTAAAGGGAGTCTTCGTGTTGATGTCTCGAAGACTCAGTTGACTGATAAGATTAGGAGGTTGAAAAAGAAGTATCAGAACAATGTGGAGAAGAATGGAGAGGATGCTGTGTTTAGTAGGCCCCATGAGTACAAGTCTTTTGAGCTTTCGAAGAAGATTTGGGGAGGAGCTGCTTTCAATAGTGGTGTTGATGATAGTGCTAAAAGTAACAATGGGCATGCTAAGAGAAATGCTAGTAAAGTTAATAATACTAGTAATGCTTTGGTGAAGCCGAAAGATGAAGGAAAAGCAATTGTGGTGGTGGAGAAAGTAAAGGGTAAAGATGAAGGGAATGCAATTGTGGCGGGGGAGAAAGCAAAGGGTAAAGATGAAATCAAGGTTGCAAGTGGAGATTTTACAAAGTTGTATCCGTATTTGAATTCTGCCTTGGATGTGCAGTGGGAGAGGGAACCTTTTCTGGCATTATCTGAGGAAGATAAGAGGATGATGAAAGAAAAATTGGGTGGGAATAGCAGGGTGCAGGAAGTGAATGAGGAGTTCAAGATGTTGAAACTGAAGGAGCTTGAACTTTATTCAAAAAAGTTAGAATTGATGAAGGAAATGACTGGAATGTTTTTAGGTGCTCTGAAATCAGAAGAGTAAAAGCTGTAGGTATTGTTCGAGGTAACTAGCGATTGATGGGTTTGCCTTTATTTTTGCATACTACCTAATAGTAATACGGAGTAGTTATTTTTAGTGGCCTGCTTTTGTTTTGTCTGTAGAGCTTGGAATTTTGGTTATATTTTTTAGCTCTTGGTGATATCGTACATTGTTATGCTAATGATATTATATGGCCATTTTGGTATCTAGATTGTATTTTAGTTCTGTGTTTGTGTTTGTTTTCAGATTCATAAGCAATGTAGTTTTGTTTGCTTGCTTCATGTTATGAGGGTATATGTGGTTGTCTTCATGCAAACGCAAGTTATCGTATTATGACTACACTTAGAGATTTCTATGGTAGGCAATAGAGTTGATTGGATAATATTTTTAGAATACATTCTTTGTATTTGATGTCTATTGTTTGATTTCATATTGGACCATCATTCAAAATAATAACAATTCGGATTACCAACTACAACAACAAAAAAGTTTCTTTGAAATTTCGGAGAATGAAGAAGAAAATTGATTTCAGAATCCTAAAGCTGTGAGTTTATTGTTTTGCATTTGTGAAAAAACCTGTTTTCTTTAGACAACACCTTTTTTTACAGTCATTCTTGCTGATTTCTGGGGATCTCTTTTAATGTGTAAGTAGACGTGAGATCATATGAATTTCAAGCTTTTACCTATATGATTTGATTTATTTTGTTTGACGGTGAATCTTACCTCTGCTTCAAAATATGAATGCAAGGATCTATACACCTATTAATTGTACTGTAATTACCTAATAATATAACAGGTTGAATTGGGCTTGTGAGCTTGTCGTCATTTTCGTTTTGGGGGATTAAGAGTTAGAGCTAGTGTTGCTAGGTCTATACAAAAGTAACAAAACTGTACTTGTCGGCAGTGGCAAAGCCATGATTTTGTCTTTACAGGGGCCATAGTGCAAATTTTTTTGCCAAAAATAACCACGCTCAATAACTCATACATTAAAGTAGTGAAAATTTTTTTTAAGGCCACAGGGCCCATGACCCCTTTACTCCATATTGAGAAACATAGGTTGTTACTATTGGCACTTCTTCAACTCTATTGGAATTCTATTTGGAGTTCTTAAAGTGCACTAACCAAGTCCTAATGTAAATTGCTAGATGTGCATAACAATCAATTTTCACCTAGGGTTAAAGAACTTGAAACAATTTGATTTTTGCATCTCATTTCTTATAGTCGTGTGCAATGTACCTCATTGATTAGGATTCCGTACCACTGGATAATGTGATTTCCTATGTTTATCCTGCACCACCCTGTTTATTTTTTTGAGGTGGTACGTAGCTTTGAGTTTTTGTTTCCCTAATGGAATTGCTAATAAGATTAGTTACATCTCTCCTATTAATATAAGTTGACAAGTGTACATAGAGCATGCTTCATCTAAACAGCAGGAAGCGAACATATCATGGTAGTGGTGAGCAGTGTGAAGTTAGTAAGTACTACTAGTGTATGGTTTTTATTGCTTAAAAGCAAAATTGATGAGGCATCCCATTTCTAGATTATCCTAGGATAAGCTTGCGTCACTAAAGTGAGATACTTTATACGGTTCCTGTGAATAATATGTGTTCTTTGGGTGAGGATGTGGTGTATAAATATATACAGATCACTTAATTTTTGAAAATCTTGTAGGGCTATACCCCCTGCCTGCCCCTGTGTGTATCGACTTTTCCTTTTATGCCAAAGGGGATTTGGTGGCTTAGACCAGTAGTTGTTTGCTTTATGGTGGATTTTTCAAGTACAGATGGGATAGAAGTGGAGATGGTGAACAATGGAAGAGAAGTGTTGGTAGAAAGGTCAACAAAATGATTGTTTAGTCTGTTTAAAATAACTTGTGGAAGATGATTTTTTAAAACATTTTTATGGAGATCATTTTCATGCAAAACTACTCTAAATCATGTTTGGCTGACATATTAAAAATTGCCCCAACCCAAAATGTTTTTTCTTAGGCAATTTTGGGGAATTTAGTACAGACAAAAGTGAAATAGAGGAAACGTACATTTTTGGTAAATTGACTCACGGACCTTTTCCTTGGGCTAACTGATCATTTCCGTTGGCTTGAGAATTGTATAGGTTGACTCATTCTTTTAAAATTACCAACACCTGAAAATCCAAAAACTCATTTTCCGTGGAACTAAGGGGGTGTTTGCTGCAAGTCTGGTGTGGTTAGTCTCAACAGATTTAGTGATAAGATTTCTTTTACCAGCAACTAATATGTTTGGTTGAGTTGTACATATTCATTGGTGATGAATCAATGTATTTTCATGGAATGCGCAAAGGCCAAGGATGTAAATTATGTAGACAAGTGATAATATGTTGGTTTTGGACGAACCCAAGGGGTGGGAGAAATGGCAAGGGCACTCGGGCAAAGACGTTGAGATCCTGGGTTCCAATCCACATTCTAACAAGGGGTCACACTTACCTATCAAAAAAAAATTTGTTGGTTGTGGAAAGTTCCTTGCAACTTGGCTTGTGAGGTCTGCACTTGGAATATGATTCTATTTTACGTGAATGTTTAGTAGCAGATCTTTTGGTGCAACTATAAAGCCGACGGCAAGGATTGTAATCCTTTTGAGCTGACAGTGCTGGGGGGCTGTTCTCACTATTTGAAGATGTCTCACATTTTGCTGCAGAATTTATGGTTCTGGTTTGAAGTTTGATTGACAAAAGGCAGCCTCCCCCTCAAGGTATTTTGTAAAATTAGTCTAGATGGCATTTGTGTCTTACATTGAGTGCGAATGTGGCCGCAATGTGCCTTGAATTTTGCTGTGGAGTTAATCTTTATCAGCTTAGATTGGAAGGTCATTATTGTTAACGTCATTGCTGCTAGATGTAAAGGTTCTTATTGGTATCTTGGTGGATATGTCCCTCCCTATCTAAATGAGTTTTTTCAGTCATTTTGGTGCTTCCATGGCAGTAGCGAGTGTAACAAGGTTGTTCTTGTTCTTGCTCGACCTCGACCTTGACCTTGACCTTTTCCATGCCAGTTCTCTAAGTCTCCTAATGAGCCTAGGTGTTGAATGAAGGGTGTATTTGGAAATTCAAAACATTTCATGGCTTAATTTTTAAAAGTGCTGGGGCACCTGCAATAGAGTGAAGGGTTAGGGTCTATTGTTGTTCTACTATTCTGTGCATGTAATGGTGGAAATCTATGCTTTAACCTATATTCACTGGGCTTCCTTTTGCAATGCTCCATCACACCAAATATGAACTTTGGTTCAAGGTAGTTTTAAGGAACAAGATTTTGATGGTTAAGGATGGATTGGGGCATTGTTTTGTTGGCTTTCACTTTGTTGCCTTTAGGTGTCACATTCTTCATTTGTCCTACTATGAGGATGGAAGACACAAGTTGACTTTTGTTAAATCTACTAGGAGTAGCTGGACTTTGGTTTTGAAATGTTTTCTTACTATTCTATTGTATCTAGATGTTCCCTTAAATAGTTCATTTTTAAAATTTAAGTCATGAAATATTTTGAATTTCCAAATACACCCTTTTTAAGTTTGCGTATATAAATTATAATATGACAAACAACTCCATCCATCCTTCCACTCTCACGAGCGTCTCCATGTTTGTTAATTTAAACTTGCGAAGAGTTGTGATATCAATTTGTTTTTAAAAGGTTAACTTTCAAACATGAACTTTTTGCTGAAATTGAGGGAGTATTATTTTGCTCTTTTTCAAAGTTGCTTTGTTCTCTACACTTACCAGTAATTAAGCATGTGCTTTGCATGGTTTTTCATATTAAATATTCATAGTAAATTGTAAATCAAGTATAATTGTGATTTTCGGTGTTAATAATTTTATATAAAATGCATATCATTCGTAGTAATGCTGGTAAGTAATAGTAGTATTTAAACAAAAATATAGAGATTTTGATTTATTAAAAGTTTTTTGGTTAATACACAATAAACCAAAGTCATGAAATTCAATACCAAAATTGAAATTGGAAAAAAAAACAATAAAATGCCAAAATTCAAGAGAAAATGAAAACTGATGTATATTGAGCAGCGAATCTCAGATTTGGAATCAATACTAAATTGAAGAAAGAAAAATAAAACAAATAAAATTATAATTAAAATAAAATATAAAGCACAAATAAAAGTTAAAATAATTGTTTAAACGAATACCAAAAGTAACAATCAGAATCAAAACTATGTAAAAACTTACACAAAAATCAAAACTAAAATTAAAATCAATGCCTAAACCAAAAATCACAATCAGTCAAAATCAATATATTTTAGGAACATATTATTTCCACTACATGTTTTGATTATCCACTAGATTATTAGTTATTGTATTAAATAATTACCTATTTGGATTTTAGACAATTCTACCCCTTGCTCATATTAAGTTAATTAATCAGGTTCGATCTCATCTCAGAAGAAAAAATAATTAAAAAATTACCTTCTAACATTATATTTTAGTTCAAAACAACGATGAACACCATAATTATTCTATTTTTGTTTTTTTAAATGCTTAATCAATTAGGTTAACGAACTAAAGTTATATTGCATAATTAAAAATTAAATATAATAAGAAGAATTTGTGTTTATTTAGCTTTGAGAAAATGTGATCTTTTGTTATTGAAATAAATAATTAAAAGTGATGTTTAGAGGATATATTTATAAAAAACTATCTAATAGTAAAATCATTATGTGAAATACTATCGTCAAAATTTTAAAACCTTTTGTCTACCTTAACATTTCAATTCTTGAGTTGATAAAACTGATATTCAATATAACACCTACCATATTGCTACCATTGAAGGGTAAATATGTCCAAAAGTTTAATTATTTAATACAATAACTAATAATAGAGTGGATAATTAAAAACCGTAGTGGAAATAGTCTCTCCCTATATTTTAATCAAAATAGAAGCAAAATACAAAAATTAAAACCAAAATCAAAACCAATATTCAAAGCTTAGAACAAGAAATTTAACAAAGAACCATAAACCTAAAATAAACATAGGAATCAATAACAAAATGTTAAAACTAAAATCATATTTAAAATCCAAAATTTTAAAATATATATTATTACGAAAATCATCTGATAAACAAAATTTAACAATTAAAAAGTAAAACAAATAAGGACGAGTGCCAAGAGAGAAATCAAAACCATGTTATCATCCAAAAAAATAGAGCTGTCAAAAACAGACCCGGCCCACCCACCCGATATTAAACTGGACTACTTTAGGTTCCATAGGCCATGTGAAATTTTGGGTCGAGTCGATCCGACTTCAATGCTTGGCCCAGTGGGCTTTGATGTGGGCCAAGAAAATGGGTAAAAATATACAAAATAGAGAAATTCGGGCCAGTACCATGTGATGAAATTATAATCGGAAAATTCCATGATATTTGTTTTCAACCGTTAAAGTACACTCTTGGGGAAAATGACGAAGATACCTTTAATGAAAGAAAGGCGTGTGCGGACAAAGTCACTACCCAAATCTGGGCATCGCAACGAAAGCATTGGACATCGCAATGAACAATTGAAATCTGTTCAAATTTTAGGCATCGCAGTGCGAAAATTGGGCCTCGCAATGCACAATTGAATCGCGATGCAAAAAGCCCTTGCCCAAATTTGGGCATCTCAATCTACTGTAAAAACCCAATTCAAATTTGGGCATCACAATGCAAAAATTGGCCAACTTATTAGATCTCGTCGAAGGCTTCGATTTGATATGCGGTGGGTCACGTAATTCATCTGGGATCAAAAGTTATGTCCTACCGACACAATTCACCTCAACTTTTTGATTTCTACTAGTGCATTAGTTTCAAACTGGAAACTAACACTCTTAAACTTCGTTTTCAGACTTCGTGCGCATAATGATGCCCAATTTTGGTGGGACTTCAATCCAGAACGATACCCAATTTTTGCATGCGATGCCTAATTTTGGACAGATTTCAATTATCCATTGCGATGCCTAATTTTGGTGGGACTTCAATTCAGAACCATGCCCAATTTTGGACAGATTTCAATTGTCTATTGCGATTCCCAATTTTCGCTTGGCGATGCCCAATTTTGGACGTAGGCTTTGTCCTCCGCGTGTCTTTTCTTCATTAAGGATATCTTCGTCATTTTCCCTCCAAAAGTGTACTTTAGCGATTTAAAACAAAAATAGGATACTTCAACGGTTAACATATCAGAAAAAGGACCAACCCGCAATATATAATAATATAGAGCTCATACTCGCACGTTCACAATTGACTAAAGTTATTAAGATGTTGAGATTTATTTTTTTACAAAGATCCTACGGCTGTTATCTGTTCCCGAGTTCACTTGTGTGAGGCAGTTGTGCAACCCCCTCTCTCCAACTCCCCCACTCCTCATTATCGATCTTCTCTTTCCCTCATTTCTGAATCATTTCTCTGTGCCCCTCTCCCTCTGCGACTCCATTTTCTCTCTCTCTCTCTCTCAAGTCGTTGCCCTCCTCTTAGTCTCTAGCAACTCTTACGTACTCTCTCTCTCTCTCTCTCTCTCTGTCATGTAAATAACCATAACTTTTTTTATTCTATGGGTTGTTGTGTGTTCGTCTCTCTCTCTCTCTCTCTCTATTGTTTCAATTTTGTCTTCTATGTATAGCAATTCATGAGGGGTGTTGAAGAAATCTTAATTTAAATTTGGGTAAACAGATTTAGTGCACACACACATACATAGCAACTTCAGTTCTCTTTCTGCACTGTCTAATCAGAATGTTCTCTCTCTCCCTTTCTTTCGATTTCTTCGTACTTGAAATAAATACTTGCGTATGAAATAAATTATTGAATGTTCCCTATGAATTTTGCAACCAATTACCCACAAATTGTTCTCCACCATAAACACAATGGGTAATTATTTGTGTTTTGGGTTTTTTATTTTTTTACCTAAAACATTGCATAGTTCAATGTTATTCTCGGTGCTCGATCAAGGGGTGGCTTTCACAAAGCACTTTTCGATTTATGTTCGTGTGTACAACAAATGTTTTATAGTCCCCTTTTCAATTACTAATGAATTGTACCTCGCTACGATAAAGTATATTTCGAAATTTGAAATTTTTTTGTTCTATGGCTTTCTTAGCAACCGAATTGGACAATTGAATTCATTGTAAGCTCTTAATATGGTTAAATTATTTGATACGACGAATTGTTTGATTTTGCAGGCCAGAGATGAAATGTCTATGAGCATGCAACTTGACTGGATTTTCTTAACAACATGAAGCTTCTTTTTGAGTATGTATACTTTAATTACACTTTCCATTGTTGGGTTCATAATTTGATTTTAAGTGTCTTATATACGAATATTTATGTAATGTCTCCTTTTACATTCCCTTTTCTTTACAAATTTTATAAACTGAGCAGAGTGAAACTTTTTGAGTAATCAATAAATACTCTGACATAGCAGTTGGGTTCCAAGCAGAAATCATTTTTCTAATTTGTAAACTCTTTACGTATTTTAGTATAGTCACCAAAGAATGTTAAAGCTATTAAAATCTGAACTTGAGGGTTGTACATGTATTTAAATATTGCCATAGCTGTATTACCAAGCCTTCTTTAATCTTAGGTCAAGTACTGTTTAGTCAGGTGGAAATCCTTTTTTTTTTCACTGTGGTGATCCTTATATATTCCCTAATCCTGTTGATTATATCATGTTTTTTCTTTTTAATGTTTAGTAATACATACATGAGTTTACTAGGTTGAATTGTGCTTATTTTTTGGTGCTATCACCTTTTGAGATGTTGATGTTCATCTTGGGTATCAATTGATTTCATTGCATTGATTGCATTGTGTATTTTTTTTTTGTAGATTGGACTGAAATTGTTATATACTCTTGACACAGACTCCTACGAACACGACGTTCTTCTTCTTCCTCCACCTACCCAAAAAGTAAGCCCACATTCGGTAACCCCCGCTCTGCTCTCATAAGTCCACCCCCAGTGAATCTCTACTCCCCCAATTCCACCATCTTTAAATTCTGTAAGTTATTCTCTTCGTCTCTCTAAAATCCATATTTTGTGTTTTTTTTGTTGGGATTTGTTGTTTCCAGTGGCGGACACAAGGCATAGGGTATGGGGGCAGTTGCCCCCACTTGGGGTTTTTTTGTGAAGGAATTTTTTAAAAATAATAATAATAATGTTATATTGTACATTTTGCCCCCACCTGAATCAAATTTCTACAATTTGCCCTCACCTAAATAAAAAACAAATTATAATTGTGATTTAAATTTTAAAAAAATTATTAACCCTCATTTTAAAATAGCCCTAATTTGAAATAATCATAATTTTGAAATAGCCCTAATTGTGTATTTAATTTATGTAATTGTTGTGAATTGTGATTTATGAATTTGTGATAGATGATATATTGATATTAGGATAATATTGCTTTATTTCCTAAATTTGTGTGTTCAATATCTTGGTAGGAAATGTATATTTATTTAATCTGAAATTAAAGCATTTTAATTTAGGGGTTGAAGTAGTTGATTTATGAGATTTTTTTTATTTGTGTAAATTTCCAAATTTTGGTTGATTTGAAGGAATTTGGATTTAGTGATTATGGAAAAAAAAATTAAACGGAAACCAAATTTGTGATCAATTTATAAATGATTGTCTTGTATGTTTTATTGAAAAATATTTGCTTAGGAACATTACAAATGATGATATAATTAAATGTTTTCAAAGTATGGAAACACATAGGGAACAATTATGATTTGTAACTTTATTAAATTTGTGCACCCGATTGGGAAAATTTATGCGCCCGCCACTGGTTGTTTCTAAAAAAAAGGTTCAAAATGCAGTAGGAGTTCATGTGCTTAATGTCTTTCTTTTTTTGGAAATGCTAAATGTTCATTTCACTGGCTCACCATATAGTGATTGATCTTGACTTTTCTGTCTGAGCTCATCATGACTGCGGTAGTAAAATATTAATAGTGTCACTATTTTGAAGAGTTATCGCATTTACATCAACAAATATATTAATCTAAACCCTATTCTGAAATCCAAAGAGACATTATGAGAATCATCACTCTCATTACGCTTGAAAGTAACATGTTGTCTTGTTAAAATATATCCAATGCCCCCATTGAATGTCAGCAAGCTTATGAGACTACAAGAGACACCATGAAATAAAAACCAAGAGATATAAATGGGACTTTTTATGCATCTCTCAAGTTGATGTGATTCGAGTCGAGTTGATGTCTCGGGACATCACATGTGTTAAAACCTACCTCTTTCTTTTTAAGATTTACCTAATCCCTCTCTATACATGCTACATGTCGGTCTAAATTACTTACTGATGCATGATTTATAATTTTGATTACCTTAATTGATTAATGTTTTAAAATAAAGTTAAGTGAACGTGTTTTATATATTTTTTTGTCTCACATGTAGTTGCAATTAATGAAAAAAATTATTTCAACTTGTATTTCCAAACCACATATTGTTATGAAACAAAAGCCTCAAGAAGAAGATTAAGTTGTCGTTATAGAATAGAATAACATACTGTTGCTACAATCTCATTTATTTTGCTAAATTTTTAATATTTCATTATTGGTTTTCCTTCTAAATAAATGAATTATAAGCAATTATTATTTCATTATTTTGTATCTTTCTATGCGATTTCGAATAAGTTGTTTCCTAAATGTCTCAACCATCGTTATTGGTTTTGAGTGATTTACATTAAGTTAATCCTTTAAGTCTGATACATTATAACTCACAAACATTGCAATTATATATTGATTCATTCGCATATTGTCCCCTCCATACATTGATCAATTCTCATACTGGCACCGTGTCATGGGCACAGACACGAAATCTAGTTATTCCTATACAAAATTCACTTGTTCAATGGATAGGCCCATGGGCTATAGTTTTGGCGGTCCGGAGAAATTTTAACCCGACCCATTGACAGCTCTATAAAAAAAAAATTGGAACCCAAATAACCATACATCAAAACCAAAAATCAAGCACCAAAATCACCTGGAATTGGAAAAAAGAAAGAAATGGAGAAAGGGTCGACGGCGGAGTAATGGCCTAATTGGTGGAGGTGGTAGAATTGGGTTGTCCTATTAGTAATGAATTTTTTATTATAATTACTATCATATGTTGTTTATCATCTGATTTTTATTGTGGCGACCCCGACCCCGGACTCGAGATGGGACCGCGGACCGGAGCGCCAAACAAGACGAGAGGGACAAGAACAGACGAACATGCAAGGACTCAAAATATTTTAAAACTGACGTGACGCAACATTTCAGTCGCAACAGAACTCGACACTAAAGGTCGGTATACCAAAATCATTTCACCTGATAAAACAGTTAAGCCATTACTAAGACAAGAATATAATTATGAGCTAAAGGATGCTCAGCGGAAGTCTATACGTAGTGAACAACACACGATATACAAGGCACGGCGAATACAATTGCCGGCATCAAAGGAGTATACATACTACAAGAGTTAATACTACAAGTAGCTAACAGGATACACGAGTACACGTCTATACACATTCCCAAGCATAGTCTAGTTGACTAGCTTTAACCCATCGTCCTTGCAAAATACAAAAGAATAGAAGAGGACTTCTAAAACCACCTGTTCAACCGCAAAAGCCTGATCAAAGAGAACTAAAGAGTAAGAGCACTGCGAGCCTCAACGAGAAGGTCCTGTCCTGCTAGGATCTAAAAAAAATACAGGGGAACGGGTAAGTCATAATGACTCGTAAGCTATCAATCATGCATGACATGGCAATATGCAACATGTTAGGCAAGACAATATTACAAGCATGTAGATCAAGTATTTAAGATGCACATTATTGCACATAGTTCACATAATGTGAGGATATAGAGCCGGGCCGCTACGTAGACCTGCAAAACAGACACCTTCGGTAGCGTGCGGTTATCGATGGTTGTGATAATACATCGATCTTCCGAGGATATGCTCGGGATAAACAGTAGTCACTCAATGGGCGCGTATTGGTTGGCCAGAGAGAGCTCTTCCCCATTGTGGCCAGCAGTGGAGGGTGTGTGCGTTAACAAGTATGCCAGCTGGACTCATGCAATGCCAAGTAGTATTTACTCAACAATCAGTCAGTACGGAACGAGTCCGACAAGAGCGTCCTCGTTCAAGACAAGTATATAATCTCATCAATAAACAAGTAAGATTGAGCTCGACAAGAGCGAACTCAATATATCAAGTATGCATTTATTATGTCATAAAGATACAAGCATGATAGTCAATCCATTTCAATAGTCTAGAATTAGTTTTCTAGTTGAACGCATGTAATAACGTCGTAGGGATTGATCATTTAGCCGGTATTGTTCAATAGCTCACTAATGTCGACTCCGTTGAGTCATTTCTATAATTCAAACCAAATAGAGTTAAAACACTATTTGCATTTCAAACTCTTTTCTAAGTTATCGCATCGATTAATCTAGGTCATTAATCCACATAACAACCATAGCCAAGAATAATCTCAAGTTCCCATTTCATGGAACCCTAGAATCACGTTTTCCCAAATAATGGTCAAAAGTATATGACCCAAGAACAATAATTATTTCTAACGTAGAGTAGAACACTTTTACTTCTAGGCTTAGTGTCCAAATCAAAACATTTGCATTCATTGTCTATAGTTCTCAGATTTTCATACTCTCTAAAACATCTCATTATCATGGTAGAAATCAAGGAGAGCATGATTTAGACATGAGAGAAGGGAAGCAAGAGGGGGTAGCATGTTATCTCTAACATGGACATAAGGGAAATCGATAGCTTACCTCAAGCCAAGCAAAGATGAAGCAAGAAAACTATTCGGTGTCGATCGATCTACTCGACCAATCGTGGTCTCTGAATCGCAAGCGGTCTTGAAATTACTTGGAGTCAAACCCTCACGCACTAATCTCACTGAGACTCTCACGCACAAACTCTCTTCAGACCAAGAAAGAAGAAGAGAAGAAAATGAATCGTAAAAGTGAAGTCTCTAGCTGATGTAGAGAAATCAGCTTAATTAAGTGTTAATGGAGTACACTTGTCACATGATGAATGATGGAAAGATGTTTATCAATCTCAATTAGGCTTATATTAGGCTAATAAGACTCTAATACAAGTGGTTAAAGTCACTAATGATAGAGGTTTAGTAAGGGTACAATCGTAATCAACCAATGTTGTAGAAAATCCCGTCATGCTGGAAATTCACCTTGTTCGGTTGTGGAGGCCGAACCTCCTTCATAATGTTCGGTTCTTAGGGCCGAACAGTGCCCAAGATGTTCGGTTGGTAGGGTAGAACAAGTCCTCAGGCCAAATGTCGGGTCAAACAGGTCCAGAATTGAACGTATAACGCATACAAGGCATATACAACTCAAAGAAGCATTAGAATGAGTACCAAGGGTCTTAAAAACAATGATAAAAGTCTCTCAAGGTCTTGTCTAAGTCTAAAAGATCAAATCCCGATCAAGAACAAGCCAATCTAAAGCATGCAAGGCAATAGGCGTTCGATACAGCAATTACGGCTCGATCAAGGATTGCAATCAAGTCAAACATGTTAGGGATACTATTAGCATGTTAAAAACATATTCTAATCATGTTAAACAAGTATAGAAGACAAGTTATACAAGTAGGTTTCGGGTTCTCACATCCTCCCCCACTTAAAGGAATTTAGTCCCTAAATTCATACTAGATTCATCAAATAGGAAAGGGTATCTTTCTCTCATATCGAGCTCGGTTTCCCAAGTAGCTTCCTCAATGTCGTGGTTCTCCCACAAGACTTTGACTAACGGAATCCGCTTCGTTCTCAAGATTTGCTCCTTAGTGTCAAGAATCCTCACCAGTCTTTCATCATAAGAAAGATCAGGTTCGAATGTAATCTCATTGTAAACAAGGACATGCGATTCATCCTTCAAGTATTTGCGTAGCATCGAGACATGGAATACATTGTGAACATCCGATAATGAAGGTGGCAATGCTAACCGATACGCTAAGGATCCAATTCTTTCTAAGATCTCAAACGGTCCAATAAATCTAGGTGAAAGTTTACCTTTTCTTCCCAAATCGCTTAGTACCGCGTCGAGGCGATACTTTCAAGAATACATGATCACCAACCTGAAACTCTAAGTCACGTCTTCGGTTGTCTGTGTAGTTTTTCTCGCTTACTCGAGTCAGTAAGCAATGCCTCTAATCGCTTAACACTCTCGGTATTTGACCATCTCTGAACATACAATGCTGCCAACTGACTCAAACTATAAGTCATCGCAATAGGAATAAAATGTGACGATTTAGTCAATATATACACAACAACCCATACTGCATCATAACCTCGACGAGTACGTGGCAATCCTGTCACGAAATCCATGGTGATATGGTCCCATTTCCACTATGGTATCTCAAGTGGCTGTAATAAACCGGCAGGTCTCTGGTGTTCAGCTTTCACCTGTTGACATGTCAAGCATCTAGATACATACTCTGCGATCTCTCTCTTCATTCCATTCCACCAAAACTGCCTCTTCAAGTCCCTATACATTTTAGTACTCCCTGGATGTATAGTGTACTTGGCCTTGTGAGCCTCGTCAAGAACCATACGTTTAACTCCATCAATAGAAGGAACACAAACTCTACCCCGAAAAGTTAAATTCCTGTCAGTGTTCATAGCAAACTCCGGTGTGTTACTATTACCCAATCCATCAATAATTTTCCTCAACTCCGGATCAGTAGCCTGAGCTTCCTTGATCAACCCAAACAAAGCAGGCGTAGCACGTACACTAGCAAAGATAACACTACGCTCACTCACAACTGAACTCCATTCGCGGACATCCTCGAGCATCTTCCACTCCCTCATCATCAAGCAAGACATATACACTTTCCTACTCAAAGCATCGGCAACAACGTTAGCCTTCCCCGGATGATACAAGATAGTACAGTCATGATCTTTAAGCTTCTCCATCCATTGTCTCTGTCGCATGTTCAACTCCTTCTGCGAGAAGAGATACTTTAAACTCTTGTGATCAGTGAATATCTCAAACTTAGCTCCATAAAGATAATGCTTCCACTTGTGAAGTGCAATGATGGCGGCCAACTCGAGTTCATGTGTCGGATAATTCTACTCATTAGGTAATAGCTTCCTCGAAGCATAGGCAATGACTTTCCCATTCTGCATAAGTACGCAACCCAAGCCTTCTAGTGAAGTGTCGCTATAAATAATAAAGTTCTCCGAACCACTAGGCAATGCTAAGATAGGAGCTGTAGTCAACCTTCTTTTCAATTCCTGAAAATTGGCCTCGCACTTATCACTCCATATAAAAGAAGAATTCTTCTGTGTCAATTTAGTCATCGGAGTAGCGATCTTCGTAAACCCCTCGATAAACCTACGGTAATAACTTTGCCAAGCCCAAAACTACGAACTTTGGTCACCGTACTAGCGTCTTCCACTTAGTAATCGCCTCAACCTTAGATGGATCCTTTGCTATACCATCACTAGACACCACGTGTCTAAGAAGGCAACTGTTCCAGCCGGAAAGCACTTTTACTTCGAATTTAGCGTAAAGCTTCTTCCTCTCGCAAGATCGAAAGAACCTCTCTCAAGTGAATCTCATGCTCCTTCTGCGACTTCGGTACACGAGAATATCATCAATAAACACAACCACAAAGCAATCAAGATATTCACGAAACACCCTATTCATTAAATTCATCAAGACTGTAGGTGCATTCGTCAAACCAAAAGGCATAACCACGAACTCATAATGGCCATAACGTGAAAAGGCGTCTTTGGAACATCCTCACTTGAACTCTCCGATAATAGCCACTCCTCAAGTCAAACTTGGAATAAACAAGCTGAACCTCGAAGTTGATCAAAGAGATCATCAATGTGTGGCAAGGGATACCGATTCTAAATAATAACCGGTTCAAGCGTCGATAG